>JZKD02S0076989.1:175726-202546 GCA_000966675.3 Picea glauca
CATCACGAGCCAACCTACCACGATCATAGGATAATAACGTAAGTGACACTCCCACTATGGCTACCACACCAAGGCAATGGCCTTTGACATTTTTTTCATCAAAGGACAAGGGGTCTCATCACAAGCTATCTTGTTCACTTGAGTTACAATCTAGTGAGTGGAATTATCATCATCTCACTACCAAACCATGATAGTGGTCTTTTTGGGAAAAGATGATTCAAATATTTATTAAGGATACAGGCTCAGCTATGGGTTAAAAGGAAACCCTATCGAGGCTATGGACGCCTGTTGGCAGCAGTGGATCTGCCTGTGGTATGGAAGTTTACCTTAAAAACACCAAGTTTATGTGTGTCTCGGGATTTCCTTTACTTAATAACGGGGCTATCATTTCGGTTATATTCAATAACTCGAGAAAAGAAACAACATTATGATATGTGGAATATTTTTAAATGAACATATTTAATTTATTCGGCTTATTTATCCTTAAAAACATTTTTGAGCATAGGTACAATAAATTCGAATTTCCCACGAAGGAGGACTATCGTTTATGATTATCGTTAAATATCTTTTTTGAAAATTATACATGATTGGTCCCCATCGGTGGCGGCAGCGCAATTATTACCTCTCACTGGAAATACCTACACTCATTACATTTGCCTACACTGACGGTCGAGGTCGACCTCTACATTAATGAGGGGAGTGGATGCTCGACACGTTTTCCGATAAGATAGTAATGATTGTAATAAATGGAAAACCGAAATTTTTATACACTTGTTGTTCTCTGACATTTTCTATTTTTGGTAATATTTCCTCCAAGCTGGTCTAACCAAGTCTGCAACCAAGAACGATAGTCGTTCTCATTTTCTCACAAAAAGATGGGTGGTCGAAGTGTGCATAGGGAGCCAACATTACTACAGGTAACAGAGAAGGAAAGATAAATCCTACACCATCTGGGGTGGACAGAGTACTTCAACTGGTTGCAAGGATATGATACGAACATCACGCTTGAATTCTTTCAGAACTTGCAGGGAGAAATCTCCATGGTTCGAGACATACGAATTCCAGTTACTCTGAAAATCGTAGCAGAGGTTACAGGTATCCCTAACATAAGAATTGAATGGACATGAAGATATACAGCACTCAAAGAAGTTGTAGAATCTTTCATAGACCCCGGAGAAGAATTGGATAAAAAGGGAAAGGGAATTAACCCCAGCACTCTCAGCGAACCATGGAAAGAACTGGCAGGGGTAATTCATAGGTACATCACCTGTGATGGATGATACGATGTAATCCGACCAAGCCACCTCAAACTTCTAGTGACACTCAAACAACGGTTAGTAATCAATATACCATTTTTTATAAATGCCATGTTACATGAGGTTGCCATAAGAACACAGAAGGCTAAGGATCCTGTTGCTATCATCAGCCACCATGGATTAGTTAAATTGATAGTAAATAAGGCCTTGAGTCAAACTTAATTAACCTGGGGTAATCTTATCGAGGCCAATATACCTCTACAACTGGAACAACCTAAATTATATCATGAAGACCCACCACAGGAAATTGAAGAGATACAGGAAAGGGAGGCCACTACCCAAATAGAAATTCTACCTCCTCAACCCGAAGTCGAGGCAAACCATGTCCAAATTACAGAGACTCGGATCTCACAAGCAGAAGCATTAACGAGAAAGAGGAAAAGAGGAATAGTTGCTCCTAAATCCCCCATTAAGAGGAAGAGGAGAAGCAAACAGACAAGACAGCCTAAAGAAATTCAGGAAATGACTGAACAAATTCAAGAAATGACTGAATAAATTCAGGACATTACAGAACATTCCTTACAGGAAAATGTTCAAGAAATTGAGAAAGCAGAACAAACCTCACAAGGGAACAATCAGGAAGACGCCCAGCCAACATTGGAGCACCTGACAGAACAATTTTTGAAAAACTATGAGGTAGAAATAGCTCAGGTTTTAGGGAACTTAGGGACCTCAATTGACAAAGACACAAATAAACAAGAAGAATACCAAGAATGAGCCTCTTCTTCAAAACCTGCTAAAGACTTTCCTGATATTGAAATGTCATTCCCAGAGGATGCAGCACAGGAAGAACCTCATCCTGAGGTAAGAATCCCTCTTGGAAAGATAGAGAATTTGGAAGGAACAGAGGAACAGCCACCTTCTGACCAGGATGAAGAAGACCTTGAGACCCCTCACAAACAGAAATCAGGAAAAATCCATAGGAGAATTAGAAAGATAAAAAAGGAAAACAAGTTGTTGAAGAGAAGGGATAAAAAGGTTGAAGTATTAAAGCAAAAGGTTGGAAAACTCAGGGAAATTATTAAAAAATTAAGAAAGCGGCTAGAACAAGCAGATAAGGCCCACAAAAGAAAGAAAGAAAAAAAGGCCCAGAGTGTAAGGAAGAAACCCTCATCCTAAAAGAGCGGTCACTACAAACTCTGTGGGGACACAGACAAACCCTGAAGAAATAATAGTAGAAGAAGTAGTAGCTCAGAATGTGGAAGTAATTCCTTTAGAAACACGAGAAATGATGACATCTACAGAAAAAATGATGCTGGGGTGCAAATATATACCCCAGTCTCAAAGGAAATAGCTCAATTGCTTTAGCGGGATGCTACCATTAGGAGATTGGAGGAAGAATTGATGCAGTTCTAACAAAGCCTGATCCAAAATAGAAATGAAATAATGACTATGACAGAGCATCAAACATCTCAGTCTCAGGAACATAGCGCCATCATTGATAGACTGGAAGTAGAGCTTATGCAAGCCCAGCAAACATTAACTCAATCCAGAGATGATATGGGCGCTATGGAAGAGTATCAAGCATCCCAGTCTCATAAACAAAGTGCCATCATTGATAGGCTAAAGGCAGAGCTGGTACAAGCCCAGCAAGCACTGACTCAAAAAAGGGATGAGATGGTTACTATGGTCGAACATCAAAGAATCATTAAACAATTAAGAGCCATGGAGGAAACATAGCATGAGACTTATGTTGAGTTAACCAGAGCTCGGGAAAAGACAAAGAAAATACAAAACCAATTTGAAAAAGCTTTGGAGCAAATCAAAGAGATTTGTGATGTTTACTCTGGTGCAATCAATTGTAGAGCTCCTACCACCAATTATACTTTATTCTTGTTGGAACGTTATATGTTGTTAAGAGTGAAAGCCATCAGAGTAGGTAAACCGATTACATTTTCCACTGTACCTGAGTTTATTTCATGTTTTAGAGAGCAGGAAGAGAAGGTACAATACTTTCTGTGTGAATTATACTTCCATAACTTCATTTTGGAAGATGACAAAAAAGATAACCCTGGTCCCTTTATTGGGGACATACAGTTTCAGGCATTCCCGTCCTTCACTAAGAACCAAGTCAGATGGGGAAAATCTCACAAGAATTTTATAAAGAGAGAAACTGGGCTAGATCTTTGGATCAGAGGGGAGCCTCCAAAATCTTTCCCACTCATTATGTGACATATAACCTTCATGAAAAGGGGAGGGGTCGTGGACTCTTTAGCCCCTATCCATCGACAAGTTATACATTCAGGCATCATATATTTTAGAGAACTCAAAGCAGAAGCTCTTTCTGCTTCCCAGTTGAGATGGTATGCATCCTCCAATGAAGTCAAAAGTAGGGAACCCTTTGGTTTTAGGAATTTTTTTGCAGCTACCTACAGAGTGGAAAGGTATTCCAAAATGCTCTAGGAGGAAGGATCTGCTTGGATTGGGTGAAGATATAATCCCCCTATCCTTTGGTTTCCTCCAAAAAGTTACCAGAAAGATTATCAAATTAATAAGAAGAGGGAGGACGTTGCTTTTGGAGAGCTCAAAAGAAATAACGGGTTCAGGGGACATGGTGAACCAACCTTTCCTCCTTACAACATCATTGCTTTACATGTAAGATCTCAGCTTGCATGAGGACATGCAAGAAAGTAAGTTGGGGGGTATGTTGGGTTATAAAAAAGGTACAAATATCTTCCTTTTTCCCACAGTTCATGATATAATCTTGATTGACTTTTCGGTTAATTAGGGATAAATAGGATAGAAAATGATTAATATGTCTTCTAGCATTATTATTTAAGTTATATTAAATAAGATTCTAAAATATGATTGAAATTGTTTGATTTTGTTACATGATTGGATAAATGTTGTTAAACCCGAGATAGCAAAGAAGATCTTGAAGATGCCTAAGCTATTGGAGGTTGAGGACTTTTGGTGCAAAGTAGTTTTGAAGATGATTGATAGTAAAGAAATCCTGAGGATCTCTTGATCCTCAAGATGGCTTAATTTACATAGATTATTGTAATATATAAAGGGTAATAGATCCTAAAAGGATATAGAAGAATTGCATCCAAGTATTCAGAACTTAGAATTGCTTTGCACAAGCAGTTTTTGTAAATGTTGTACCAGCTATGGAATCAATAAAATCTTTGAACGTTTTCACCATTTCTACATACCGAGTTTCTAGTAGCAGTTCTTTTGAGGACCAAGGGCCCAGTCTGAAGGATTTATTGTCTCGATCTGTAATTGTATCAGTTCGATTTATGTTTTGTGATTCAAATCTCTTTTACAATAGTTAAGATGAATGCATAAGTCTGTTAATGATTTTATGTTGTTTTCATATAGAAGATAGACATTTCTCTCAAGTGTTAATGATTGTTGTTCCAACTTCCATTACTGTAGTTTTCTACTTGACAGTTCCTCACATTTTCATACGCGTTGTCCCTTTTACTTAGATTCGCATTTGTTGTTCCTTTAAATTAAGTTACATTTGTCGTTCCTTTCAATTAAAGTTACAATTGTTGTTCCTTTCAGTTAAGTTACATTTGTTGTCCCTTTTGATTAGATTACAATTGTTGTTTCTTTCCACAGATAGAGTAATTCACTATTTCCTTTCGAGCAATTTGATTCATAGTTGATAGTTAATTCTGCAAGTGTTTACTTAGATTCAATTATTGCTTTTTAGTTAAATGAATTCAACAGATTAGTTGGTTCCTTTTCATTCGTAGCATGTTAGTAATCAGATTTCAATTACATTAAGTAAGATCTTAGTCTCGGAATATTTAATGAACATTTGAGAAACTTGATTGTGGATAAACTCAGGTTTGCTTTAACTACGTGATTTTAGCCTCTACGAGCTATCTGCATAGACTTTGCTGATATTCTTGAGATAAACGATGAATCCTCGGGTTGATAAATTAATGTTAAACTAAGGTTGTTTTTAGACATCTTTAGAGCCCAACAGCATACATCTAAAAGTAAGAGCCAGGGTTTTCCTAGTCCATTTTCTTCATCAACCCATAACCCTCCTATCTAGCCAAAATGAGCGTGTTGGTCTGTTGAGTCCAAGCTATCTAATGGAAAATCACTTTGTCCTAACTATTATGATCTAGTATGAAATAGCATATAAGGTAGTTATTGATGTATTTGAATCTTCAAGTTATGATATTGTCTCTAATATGCCAGTCAGAGAGAGACTAATGATTTTGATTACTATATGAATGCTCTTGGTTCCTAAGGAATGTACTTTCAATTTTTTCTTAAAATGAAGGTGCAATTTCTTTATAGGAAAAAAATATTGTGACCATGATACTGAAATGGAGAAATCATAACTTGAGTATATTGTATTACTAGATATAACTTGCAAAAATTCAACAGGTGAATAACTTCACAAATCATACTAGCATATTAAAAATTTTGAATAATTACAAAGATGAATTTTAAAGATACAATCTTTGAAAACTTTCTTGATACAAAGCTTGAAGTCCTTACTGAAATAAGAAAAAAAAAATACACATGTTGATTACATAGGGGATGGATCCTCTAAAAATACAAAGGACCATGAAAGACTTAGAAAATATCTAAAGCAAAGATCAAGACAACTAGTGGAAACAAGTAGACTTTTCAGTCGAAAATGGATCTCCATTCCTTCAATTGTCATTTATTTTATTGTTTGGTATCCTACTATTTCTTGTTTGAAATAACGGTTTCCAAAAATAAAAATTAGTAGGAGAGTGGAGCCAAAGTTTCTTGGAAAACTTTATATTTCTTGCTTTTGTCTATGAAACTACTATGGTGTGTTTGTCCAACTACACATTCTTATTCTTCTTTTGTTGAGGTGGTGGTGTTGATGTGGAAACTACTTGTGGAACCCTTGGTGGACCTTTTCTTCTTAATTTAGAATTTTGATGTCATTCTTCTCCATTTGGATGCTTGAAATCCTCCATTTTTCTAGCAGCAATATCCAACTCTCCAAACAAATCGTAAGATGTAAGTGGCAAGTTTTGTTGTATATTAGCGATAGTACTTAAAAACATAAAATATTTAAATAACTTTTCATAAATCATTCTTCCTCTAATAGGTCCACTGACATACTTGAATTGCTCAGTACTATTTATTTACTTGTCCAAAGAATCATTATATCCTTTTGTTGAGGGGGTTGGATTCCCAATGCTCTATGGTAGGGATTAAACCTAAGGACGAGGCCCAATTAAATTGTCCCTCATTTGGTATGGAATAATAATTTGAGTTAATGGTCTACAAGTCATTTGATGAGCTTTAATAGTTTTCATTTATCTTTTTATGTTTTCCAATTTTATAAATAATTGCATAAAGTAAAACAATCAAACATATTTAAAAAAAAACTCTCCTTACAAGTTAACCTATGAGAGCAATAAATGAATACAGACACAACCTGTAATCCTTTTGGAAATAAATCATCTAGGAGATTTCTACTACACAATAACTTGAAAGAGTTGAAAATAAAATACACAGGATTAATTCAATGGATATTTCAACTAGGAATAACTAAAAGCAATTTACCGAGAATACCAACGATTCATTCAATGATGTAAGATAACTTAGAAACAATTGAAATTCTTATTGGATGACTAAGACATTTAAATAGCGATAGATAAATCAAGGACAAGAATAAATGCACATAAATTCTGCAACAAAACCAAACAAAATTCCTTTGATCCAATCAAATTTTATCAAAATTTACTTTGAAATAGTTCATATTTATAACTTTAAAAAAATTTCCTTAGAGTCAAAAAGTCATTTATCAGCAATCCATGTCCTCAATTTATAGTCTTAATTACAAAAAGTATAAAAAGTAAAAATATTGCATGTTTATAAATCTTGGGTGATGTCATAGCTTTGGCCATTGTATGTCCAGGGGTTTCAACAGCTTCATTCTCTGATGTTTCGGTCGTGCATGATCAAGTATCTTGGCATCAAAACCAGATGATCTGGAAGTTTCAGATGTTGCATGTTTAACATCATAATTGGCCAATTGTTGGAATACTTCCTCACACATCTAGTGATGAGGGAACACGTGTCGATCCATGGGAAAACTTAGAATTTCCTTCTCCTAATTGAATCATTGAACATGTTTCTCTATTTCTAGAATCATAAATTCCAATTTAGTGAATGTTATAATTTTTTTGACTAGGAATTTATGAATGTGGTCACGCTTTATTGACGTGATCCTTTTGACCTTATCTTTGCACCTTTCCGTCATCTTCTCAAAGTTTGACACAACTTTATCGATTGACCTAAAATCCATCGATTGGTTGAAACTAGGCAACTACCTGTCATTCATGGTTTCATTTATATGCCACCACAATTATTTGCATATTGTCCATTATTTTTTGCCTAATCCTTTGATACTATGGATAATTATTTCCAATATTGCAATGACTTTTGTATTTGGGTGACTCCTTCTTCTGTTAACATCATGATACAGTGATCTTCCTCACCACGAGCCTTTTGAATTTTCACAATGTACTCAACTTGGTTATGGATTTTAGCCTGCTTCTCATGCCACTTCATTATTTCCTTATGCACTACTAATAGTTGCAGAGTTTCTTCTTGGAGATTTGCAATATTGACAATGAAACTCATTCTTACTTACTCATGTCTACTATCTTCCTCACGAATATCTTCTATAAAATTAACTATTACATCAAGGAATCCATTATAATAGCTCACCTGGTTCCTTAAGAATCCAATTCCTTCCTCATCTTCTTAGTTTCACTTTCATCGGCTTTATCCTTTTCAATGGTAGCATAAGAGATCGCTACCCCAACGGATAAGAGCTCGCTAAGCTTTGCTCTCTTGGTGTCTGGAAAAGGCTCCTCTATAGTGAAAATTATTGCACTATCTAAATCAATCATTTTCCTTTTCTACGTTCATTTGAATAGGGTATGCCTCCTATGATTGTAAGCGATAGATTCTAAATGGACAATTTATTCTATGGGGTATGGGATTTGTCAATCACGCCATGAAAAAATATTTCCTAAGATACTAGGGGTATGAATATTCTCTATCACAACTTCCTTCCCTTTGTCAACTATATTCCTCTTCAGTGCCTTTTGGGCTTGATTGGAAATCTTGTGAACCATATATTTAGTTGTGCTCTCCATCCCAACAACATCTTCTTCACACTTGTCTTCATTCCCTTTATCCTCTATATATTTTCTGCCTAACTCTAGAACATATTCATTGAGCTTAGTTAAATCAATGACCTCCTTGGGTATGCCTATAGGTTGTTTCTCTAATGGCTCGCCTTATGTTTTATGTGGAATGCTCTATTCTTTTGCAGTTATGTCCTATCTCTCCTTGGATTACTCTTCTTATTTTTTTCCTTTTTCTCTCTTCTTCTTCTTCCTTATCTAATCGTTCTCTTTCTCCCTTCCTCTACAAATCATGTTTCCTCTATTATGCCTTGGTAGCCTTTCTTTTAGATTCTAACTCTTGTTGGAAAGCTTCCTCTTCTTTCTTTCTCTTTAGATCTCGGTCTTGATGCCTTTGGGATTCTTGTTCCTATTGTAATCTTAATTTCTCATCCTAGACAACCTTCATATATGTTTCTTCTTTCAATCTGATTTCTTCCATTCTTCTAGTCTCTTGGGATTCCTTTTGAGATATTTTAGTAGCTAGCCCTCTTTTTATCTCATCCAATTGTTCATATATAGACAAAGCTTTAAAATTTGTAATTTGAGGGTTCCTTTTTCCTTTCCAACACTTCCTCCCAACCACTAGCATCTTGGAAGAGTATATTGTCTTCTTGTTTCTCATGGGTGCAAGGCTAGGCTACAGACACTAAATCATAGTGCTTGGAAACCAACCCTTTTGGGTCATGCCTTCTAAATTGGTCCAATGAGAAACAATATTCTAAATTACTAGCTACTTCTTGTCGAGCATGATTTGGGTCTTTAATGAAATAGCGATCTAACTTGAAACCATAGGGTATAAATATTTTCTTCTTTATCTCCTTCAATAGTGAAGCGTTAAACCCTTGATACATTGTCTGATAAGTGATCTCCCCAATAACCAATTGATCTAGTACATACCTTAGCAAGAGGTGAGGTGTTGCATTTGCACCGAAAATCCTTATATAAGTGAAATTTTCTTGAATGTACTAGTTTCCAATACAATTAATCAACTTCTTAGTGTCAATGGTTAATCTAGGACATTCCTCTCGGAAGATGATGACATATAATTGTGCCAAGAAATGGTCACAAATTTCAATGTACCTGCTCTTATACTTGTGCTCCCATAAAATATGGAAGTATACATGAACTTGGGCTTCCAAACTGTGCCAATTGAGATTTAGCCCTAGAAACAAGTTTGTAGCACATATAGTATCCAACAAGTAAGAGGACGTATAAAAAGTATGAACTATACTAGGTGTTTTCTTGGCTTGATGCACATGTTCAACCATAACATTCAACTAATTAGATAAGATGCCCCCCCCAATTAAACATGTTTCCAGTCGTGGTCAATGTGTAAGCCAAAGGGAGCCATACATTCGAGAATTTTGAGCAGTCCTTCTCCCCATATAATTGGCATAACATAACCATCAAGTACATGTATGGTTCTCTCAAATTGGTCATTGTGTACCATCTGGTAGCTCTATTCACAAACTTCTTGTCTTGTTTCAACCAACTAGATAGGATTTTCCCGACATCATTCTTGTCATAGAAGTCATTCGCAAAAGAGGTAACCATCGTGACTTTAGGTTTCTGAAACTTATAATATTTCTCCAATTGTTTAGTGAAGAAATACACGACACAATTACCCATTTCATCTACAAACATACTTTTATCCTAAAGGGTATGATCTATAATCCATTCAATAGCTTTTGAACAAGGAAAAATCAGTTCACTGGCTACCATGAAATGCAATCAACACTTCCTAATATGATTGAAGACTTTATTATCTTCTTCTCTAAAAGTCGAGTTACTATGGGGAACAATTCCTATATAGCCTTCATTCTTGAATTTTAAGAACAATTCATTCGATCCTGGCAAGAGCACTAGTGTGTCGGTACTTATGTTGGTATCCTTGAATATCGACCATTGTTACAGGTGAATCCTCCTACGGACAAGCGAAAGTGATATTATGGACACTGACATTCCTTTATCATAAAGTTAAACTATCAAAGAAAAAGAGGGAAGAAAGGCAACTACCTAGGAAAGGAAACAAAAAATCAGAGCTCCTCCCCAATGGAGTCGCCAATTTCTATTACAGGTGAATCCTTCTGCGGACAAGCAGATTCCCTCTTGGTATCTAGACCCCTAAAACCAAGACAGAAAGGATGTTATCATTAGTTACTAACATCTTTTTAGATCTATTCAAGCTAATGAATGAAGAAGAAGAAGAAAAGTGTACCTTTTTAAATGGCATTTGTCCTTGCAAAGTCCAAGTTGAGCTTCAATCCCAAGCTCCTCGATAGGTCCTGTAGAACAATCAAAGATACAACGAGCTTCCTATTCTACTGAGATTAGCCCAAATACAGATCTATCTATTGAAGACAAGTTCATGTGGAACAAACATAAACTTGAAAGAAACAAGCCAAACATGCCATAATATTTGTTGGATGGTTGTGTGTAGCTTCTATTAGATTCTTTGTGTTTGTACCCTTTCTTGAAAAATTCTACCAAGTACTTCAATCATTAGTTCCCATCTTCTAACTTCATACTTTGGGGGGTAATATGTTATACATCAAAATTACTCACTTCAATAGTGTCGCAATTTTCGTCATTGCAAGTGTCGCAAGTGTCACAAGTGTCGCAAACATCATATTGTCACCTTTCCTATATCGTGTCTCTAACGACATCATAAGGACACTTAAGACACCTTCAAAGACTAGTTTAAGAAGGAGAAATCATCTGATGAGGAGTACAAATCATTTCACATGAAGAAAACCACTCAAAAATGATTTTTTGAAGAGGAGCGCTCCCCTACCCACTGTTAGGGAGTGCTAGTGCTCCCTAGCATCCTTTGGGGGAGAGTTCCAAGCACTCTGTGCACCCTTTTGGGGGAGCGTTGTCCTTTCTGAGCGAATTTTTGGCTTGTTGAGATAAATAAGGGAAGAATATGAGGTTAAGGCATGATCTTAGGGAAGATCCTCAACTGAAGGAGAAGAATCCTCAACTTATCTCAAATATCTTTCAAGTGGTTGGGCCTCTCCAAGCTTATATAAGGAGGCCTTCTCATGGTGAAAAGGGAGATATGGAGATTGAGAATTACACCAAACTTGATCCCATAAGTGAGATGCCATTGAAGTATAATCAGTGTAGATTACTTGAGAAAAGGGGTTGGACAAGGTGATCCAGGTGGATATTCGTGGCCACCCACCTTTTCCGACTGGATCAAAACAGTTTTTTGGCAATTTTGGCAATTTACTATTTTTAGCAGGTTTTAACTTCCGGGGCCATTTTGAGGGCCAAAATGAAGTTTTTTCGAGATCGAAGTTCTCAATGATATCCAAAGGAATAATTGAGCCCCAAAAATGAATCTCCTCGACGATACCTTTCCAACAAGCTATCATACGCCTGAAACAGAGATTGTATGCAAAAGTTACGACCCCGGGAAGTTGATGTACTAACTTACCCAAACGGGGCCCACATGACTTTTGGCGCTTCATCTCCTAGGGTTAGGTTTTTGGATGTCTAGGGTTCTTGGCATTCCTTCTTATTGTAAAAATGCCTTTAGAGTCTCATTTTAATCATCTTCTTGTGAATGCGAGTAGCCGTCACATCTCTTCTCAGAGATAAGTTGTCACCATTCTAGCGAGTCTTTCACTCTGTATTTTTACAATCTCTGTACATTTATTTCATTAATAGAAATCATGTATTATTGTATCTCTATGTTTATGTTTGCATATCTGATATATTTTTGTTATATTACTGGATAGACGTGATATCTCTGTGCATTTCTTTATTATGTCTCCGCTCTCATTTCGTGTCGAAAATAATCCAGATCACAAGGAGAGCTGGAAGAAGTTGTTGCACCTTCATCAGAGGATTGTAAGTACTCTTCATTTGTTCTCATTAATATATATACATGCTTGGTCTGTTTCTTTCAAGTTTATGTTTGTTCCACATGATCTTGTCTTCAGTAGATAGATCTGTATTTGGGCTAATCTCAGTAGAATAGGAAGCTCATTGTATCTTTGATTGTTCTACAAGACCTATCAAGGAGCTTGGGATTGAAGCTCAACTTGGAATTTGCGAGGACAAACACCATTTAAAAAGGTAAATTTTCTTCTTTCTCTTCATTCATTAGCTTAACTAGATCTAAAAGGATGTCAGTGACCAATGATAGCATCCTTTATGTCTTGGTTTTAGGGGTCTAGATACCAAGAGGGAATTTGCTTGTCCGCAGGAGGATTCACCTGTAACAACCATAACAGAGGTTCTTCAGCCACTATAATTTTAATAACTGGGACATAGACTTCCATAGTGTCATTGATTTCAACCAGTTTGTTCTATGAGCCTTCCCATGTTTCCTTCATCTTTCCTCTCGACGTTTTGACGAGAACCTTCACTAGAGTTCTTCTTGGAGGCATTTTCTCTACATGCATTAACAAATTTGACACAATAAAGAATGCTCTAGTAGAATGACACTATCCAATTATCAAAAATTACTTAACATGCATATGATTCTACCGATAGAGATTTACTCCACAATCCTTAGAAACCCAAATTTGCAAACAGTGTCATATAAATTATACTTCATAGTTTTAAAATACCTACTCATGCATTTTTCTTATATTTTATTAGACAATTTCAAGTTTAAGCACTTACCAGTTTTAGAAATGACAAACTATGGTGAACAACAACATAAATGAATCGTCCTTAACTACCCCTGGTTCTAAGATGCTCCTAATTCGCCTGCAATAGACACTTTTGGTTCTCAACACTTCGCAGACTATCTTAGCTCTTCAAATTACAATGCTTAACCAGTAAGAACAACAATGGAATTCCTCAAACTGTAAATGTACAGTTCGGCTCTCACCTATGCTTTTAATGACTAATTTAATTAGCTAGATTTTGAATTATAACTATCACAGCCGCAAAGTGGTTGGTGAACGCCGAAAGACGATGCTAAAACTTCCTCCCGGACAATTGAAATGCATGGACAGCTGAAACACACATAGAGTTGAGGAAATCTAAAAGTTAATTTCAAATGTGGTAATTCCAAAGGTTAATCAGTTAAATGTGGCAATCATATGGTGGTACAGTAATTTCTTAATATGATTAGGTAAATGTTAAAAAGTAAACAAGTTAACTGATGCATTTAAAAATACAAGTTATGAAGAGTAAATCACATTCATTGATTTGGGAGGACGACTAAGAATATGCCAGCATCTTCAATTGTTAGTCATCAAATTAGAATTTTAGATTAAAAGGTGATTAATTGTGCCCATCTCCAATAAGTATACGCCTTTTGGCGTAACTAGTGGATCCTACCCATGTGAAATAATGACCCAATTATGACCTGATATCATTGCCAATTAGATAGTACAAATCCGCACAATTATTACAAATAGATTGCCTACATGTGTGAAATGTCCTCGAACGATTGGAATTTTCATGTCTCGGCGGTTCAATTTTGACCCATTCTATATGTTTCGACGAAATTGTTTGATGCTACCTTTTGGCGGACTCCAATTCATGTTGTTTGGCACTAACCCAAATTTGTCTCTCACTCCTTTATGATTTTGGAAATTCATGGTTTTTTTTTGGCAGGTTATACTTTATGTCTTTGGCGCACTTGGGGCTTTGAATTCTTTCTATGTTTAGATGAACTTACACTTCTCCCAGCCTGCATGAACAAAACCTTTTCGGTGACCTTCACAACTTGTTTCGGTGAACTTTTAGAATTCATTCGGTACTTTACCTTCCAAACTTACCGTTTGGCACGTTGGTTTTTTCATGTTTTGACATTTTTAGGAAACTTATCCTTTCTCGGTATTCAGCAAAGTTGATATGGATGCTCATGAGAGTTTTAACTTTGCTAAAACAGTTCAAACAAAAAGTTAGTTTTTGGGAATTTGATTTGTTTGTTTTCCTAAATCTAAAGTAACTTACTAGACCATATGAAATACATGAAATCATTTAAATCAAAGCATAAAACAAAAAAATAATGAAAAAATCAAAGGAAAGTGGTACCCAAAATTTTAGAATTTTAGGGTGTGTTGTGTACTCAACATCTTCAACAATGAAAAACCATCTTTTAGCGTTCCATGTAGGAGGTAATCCCATCTTGAATGATACTAAAAATTAATTTCCAAATTCTTGGCCAAATTGCCTTATTGCATTATATTTATTCTTTCTCATTACGCCAAAGGCATTCTTTTAAGGGAGGGTTCTCCAGCGATTTGCATTATCTGTCCATGATGAATTAGAAATTGCCACCTATTTTCATAGTTGTCTGGTCCAGATTCGAAAGATACACCTGCATTTATGACATCGCTTGGTCTTGTTTTCATAATTGTCTTGTTCATATTCGAAAGATCCATTGGCATTTACAACATCACTCAGTCGGTTTGTCTCTCCATTTTCATTTCTGCAGGAATTTACAATATCTCTCGATCAATCTATCTCTCCATTTTCATTTTTGCATCTATGCATTGCCCAATATGGAGAAGTTCCTCTATGTCTTGCAGGAAATTATCATTCTTCCATCACTTCAATAGATGGCTTTTCAAGTGAGTCATTCTCTTCTTTTTTCTTTCCCTTTTGTCGATGGGGATTGTTATCGTACGATTTGTTGTTGTGAAAATCCTTATACAAGATCACCAAGTCTTTCATAACTATAGGAAATCCTACCACTATCACCTTAGTAATAAGTCCCCTCATTTTAGTGATGGAGGAGGTCTTCCACAAGGGAGGCTTCCCTAGTGACCTCAAGGGATCAAAGTAGCAAGTTTTTTAGCCAAGCCCACTGCCCCTTCTCTTGATCAGCTAAGTAAAAGGTCTAGGTCAAAGAGAAATCAGAGGTAAGAAGATATTTGAGTACCTGCCCAGAACAACAACACTTATAGCATGTATGTGATGATTTCTAAGTACAAGTGTGCAAGTAATACCTCTTAAAGACACTAGACAGTGAAAAATGTTATGGTTGTTGTAAAATTCCAGCAGTTAATAGTAGTACAACAACAATAGGTAAATTGTAATAGCAAAAAAAATTACACTTCATGATTACAACAATTTAGCATGAAAACTTAGCATTTACTCAATAGAACATTAACCAATTATTATATGCAATTTTTGAGTATGTGTGACCATTATTATAGTAATGCATGCAGCAAAATAGTGTATGTTAGGATGGTTGTAGCAAAATTTTGCAACAATAATAAGTATGTTAGTGAATTAGCTTAAGTTAGGGTTAGAAAAGCTAGTAGAAATCTTGAGAGATTGAGAATAGAGAGTTGTTTGATCACTTTCACCACAAGAGAGCTTAAATGATTAGTGCCTTGGGGATACGGATTCCTTATAACAATAATGCAATCACTTGGAGATGAAACTACAAAAGATCTAAGAGGTAGGGTTTAAGATCCAAGGTGCTAGAACATTAGGTCCTTAAGGTATAAACCTTGAGGAGAATGGTTTTCCTAGAGCGCAAGCACTTTTTGGCTCTAACAACCTTTCCTCCCTTCTTAATTACTTCAACTAGGTCATAATCAAGAGTCTATAATCAAACTCCTAAAGTGATAACACTTTAGGGCTTTAGGAGTCTAACCCTAGGTAGGATTTCCTTCACAAATTTATGGATGAAATTAACCTTGTGAGAGGAGGTAGCACTTATGCTCCTTTCTTAGGGTTTTACCAAGCAAAATCTTCAATATGAACAAATAAAATTTACCATAAGCATTCAATGACATGAAATGAAATTGCTGAAATTTACTTACTTCACCAAGATATGACAAGAATAAACCCTAATTGCATAAATTTCATCCAAAAATCAACAAAATACATCCACAATTGATCCTCCAAGCAAGTCACATTATTATAGAAGAGAGAGATAGCCCAATATGGAGAAAAATTTAGACCTAGTGCTCTCACAATGGAGAGGAATGTGATGATAAAATGAAACTTGGCTAGCCATATTTATATGGAAACCCTAGCCATCCAAAAGACTTCAATGAAAAGTCATGTCTCTACATAAGAGGGCCAGCCCCTTAAATTTTCCCTTGCAATATACAAAATTTAATTTGTTACATGAAATAAAACCCTAGAAGGGTGATGTCATGCCCTAAGAGGGTGACATAGGCTCTCCAAGTGCAACGTCGAGCATGGTGAGGGAGACGTTGGGCCTACAAAGGCCATGTGTCATGCCCAACATGCCCTGCCATGGTTTCCTCCTATCAAGCCACCTCTAGAACCATCTCATCCATTGAACCCCATCCCTTCAAGGTGACATCAAGGGCTAGGAGGTGACATCCTAGGCCTCCAAAGACCAACGTATAAGTGGAGAAGGGTGAAACCTCATCCTCTGGTGATGCCAAGGTGCCTCCAAAGGCAATGGCCTCTATCCTTTAGGTGCATTGTTCATCATCCATGGTATTCTTCATGTGGGGTCCAACGTCCATCCTATGGGCAAGGTCATGCAAAGAAAAACAAGTACGTCCTCCAGGGGTCCACAAGTCACAAGTATCATGCCAAGTAAGCCACATTTAATACAAGACCTTAGGGAGAGCATCTGGAAGGATAATGATTGGATTTTAACTTTTTCCAGCTACAACACCTCTAGGCCTTTAACCCCTTATTCCCATAAAATGAGGTACAAGACCTTCTTGGGATCAATGAGCCCAAAATCCCAAAATATGAGGAAACATAAGGGGAAGAAGTGTGGAAAGTGGTAAGTATGAGCGAGAATGGTATGATGACCCTTCAAGGAACCATCGAGTAGCAACCCTTTTCCTGACGGTGACCTACTTACTAGGAAACCATGCTACCCACCAAGGTGAAACTAGGAAAAAAGTGTAATTTTCAAGCAAACATTCCATAATCAAGAAAGGATTCTTTGCAACATGTTCAAATGCCTCAAATATTAAAATGACACTTACCACGAGATTGGACTTGTTACCTCATGAAGCAAGACCTAATGTCTTCTTGGAGCCAAGTCGGTATAATGGATGTTACTATGTGGTAGAGTAGAGGGGATTTGTGGGTTGTGCTAGGAATTAGGCTCTTGGCACTCCATGTCTGCTACTTGTGGGCCTAGAGACATCATCTCCTCAATTACCCCTAGCCTGGGGGGGTAACAGGGAGCATCTATGAATCTATGGAAATAAAAATTCATTTTCTTTGTTTTTGTTTTGTTTTCTTCTCTACTTTTGGATCGCAGTGTTTCTTTGGGCCATGGATAATATGGATCAAGCACCGCCTGTGGGAGGAACCTACAAATGGTTCAGGAAAGTTCCATAAAAAATATAGTCTTAGCAGATCCTTTCTTTTGTCCAGACCGGTGTTACTTTGCTTTTAAGCAATTTGTTGTTGAGGCATTTACCAGTGTCCAAGTATCTACTTGATTCTCCTTCACTCACTTGTTTAATAAGACCGTCAATTTAAAGTGGCAGCATCTAATGGTCAATAGAACCAAGGACTGGTTAAATAAATTATTCTTGAATCTCAATCCAATGTAAACAAATTGTGTTTAAATGAAATCACATAGATGGTGCATCTACTCAATTAACAACCTCACAGACATCTTGTAATATCCCCAATGAAGATTGTCTAGGGTATTAATGGTTTGTTGTCCAATTATGGTATTCTTATTGTGTTCTCTTGTCAAATGATATGAATTACTTTGTTTTTATAATATAAACTCATTGACAACTTTGGAAAAACAATTTGCATGTATTGCAACAATATACATATCATTAAACAGATTACATGCATCTCCAGTACACAATGAATGTGAGAGACAAAAATGGAATTTTTATTATGAATGGCATCTGAAACATAACAATAATAGATATCTAATTACTGCTATAGTGGCTACCACACAACAGTAAGATACTACAACTCAAATCAAAACCTTGGTGATGCCCAGGTCTCTTCATAAATGATGTTGATATGTTCCAAGGCTTCTCCTAGCCTTACGATACCTCCTATTGGGTTTCTAAACCAATAACGGGGCTCTCGACCCTCTTCCTAGCCCTCGCTTCTTATGTAAATTGGCCTTACCGCCCTCCTATGGACATCACAACTCAGTAAGAGGCTCACGGATGAACAAAAAGGGCCACCAAACCCTCACAATTACACTCATATATCCCATGGCTCCCTCTTTAACACCCATGTGTCTTGTATTAACCCCCGCGGCTTCTCCTCTACCCATGGATCTACAGAATGAAGGGAGACGACCCCCACATATACAACCATGGCCTCCTACAGTCACTCGACCCTACAAAAATGAATGAGATTGGCCCTACTAACGGCCTCGAATCCTCCAAAGAGCCTCTACAGTCTCTCTAATTACCCATGGAACTACAGACAGGACAAATAGACCCTCCAAGGGAACTCCAAGATTCTACCAAACAATTGGTTGTACCCATAGACTAAATACAAATCATGAGAAGAAACTCCAAATGGAAACCTCAGATGGATTTCCCCTTATGTCTAGCTAGGGTGGATGTTGCACCACTGAAACCAAACCAACAGTGGAAGGGTTTTTCCAAAACCCCAATGAAAACCTTGGCTCCAAGAGCACTTCAAACAAGAGATCAAATCATTCTAAGGAAGGTGAAGTGATACCCTTCCTTTACACTTCTCTAAATCCTTTTAGATATTTCCCTTTTTTGACCAAATCAAATATGACCATTATTTCCTCTTAATATTACTTAAACATTAAATGTCACTTTTAATGTTTAAGTAATTAATAATTTATCTTTTTAGTTAACGTCACTTTAGAATGTAACATATCCTAGCTAGTGACATTAAATAATCCTCCTTGACTCCCTTTTTCTTCATTGACTATAGCCTACGAGAGTTGTATAGGATAATAAGTTGTCCTCCCATTATGATCAATAGGAAGGGGACATCACAGTCCTCCCTTCCCGAGATTGCTTGTCCTCGAGAAATGCCAACATAGCTATCTGATCAATAGGTGGAACCCAACTAAAAGTGTGAATGACCCCCGAGTTCCAAACCAATCTACAAGGTGTGGAGCACCTAATGCTCATGATACTGACCTGCAAGGTACTAACACCAAAAACCCTCTAAAGGTCCCCAACCAAAAGATCAACCAGATACTGAAAAATCTTAGTCCACCCCATGTAGATTTTCCCTCCTAGAAATTCGGCCCAATTCCTATAGAAATGAACTCATGGTAATAAAAGTTGACTCCCCCATCTGTACCAACTGGAAAACTGTCAAACCAAGAAGTCTCAGGGTCCCATGCTACCTCTGCAAAGGGTCCACCATGTTGATATTGTGCCACTCTGATCACAAATATATGGCTCTCATAGCTAGAATGCATCCTCCACCCTAGGAAACCCAAACCGAAATGTATTAAAGAATCATCCCCACTATCAAGGATCATATCCTGCAATTGTATCCTAGTGAAGTCAAGGATTGTAAGTCCATTATCATACACGATCCTGGGTACCAATGAGGAAAATTTGTCCTTCCATATAGAATGTGTCCCAACAAATATTCTCGAGGCATCCCAAAACTGAAAATGGCCAATCAAATGAGTTCCTCAAACCCACCACAAAACTAAGCGTTCATTATCTCTCAAGTCGACCAACTCCCATGGTGTTATGATGATAGCTATTAAAAATCAAATTTGTGAAGTCTCACCTCCAACTAATGGGAATGAGGTACTCAGAGTCAACTCTCTACCTAATAATCTGTACCACTCCTGTTAAAATGTACTGAGAAATGTGATATCCCAATCACTATAAGTGTGCTCATGCAACCCATGGAATCTGGACATCTCCCTGGAAGGTAACTCTGTCGCTTGAGGAACCTCATAATCTGATGGAATCATGACTAACCATGTCATCCTGGTCCACTGACCATCAATGAAATAAATACAATCTTGTTCATACAGCCCTGACTTGTTATGTTGACAAGGCATACACTCCCTCACATGTCTCGATACATCGTTCTTGAGGCCCAACCAAAAGAACCTCTCTGATTTGTTGGTGAGTCATGAAATGCTCATGATGTCCTGTCAATGTATTATCATGCAAAAGTCTCATGATCTCCTCTCCAAGTGTGGATTCTAGAACCAAGTACACGTGACCTTGGTAGTATATGACATCGTCCACCACTCTATACATGTCATCCTGGATGTGTTCGTCCATCAACTCACAAGAAAACTAATTTTTGGAAAATTCCACAAAAAGGTGGGATTTCCACTCAGCTAAGATCTGCGTAAGCCACTCTAATATAGCCCTGACCTCCTCTTGATGTACCTATACATATTCCTCATCGATCACATGGTCCCCATATAAAATCTCTATCATGCGAGACTCCATTTCCCTGACCCGCTAACAGTCTGGTTGAAGATCCACCTCTGGAGAGTACTCTATCCCATTCCTGAATATACTCTCCATATGTTGTGATGCAATCGTCCTAGGATCTCTACTGATCATGCCCATCAAAACCACTTTCCTATCATTTTCTGCCATGAACTCCAACTCCATGGCTTGGTAATCAACAAAATGTTTTCCCAAGGAAACAAGATATTGAATTCTCAATATGATATTAGTATATGGCAGCCCAACTACGTAAAAATCATCCATCATTGTGTAGTTTCCCAATGCTACAGAAAATTTCAAAACCTTTCGCATGCATGGCATACTACTCCCACCTACTATCACTACATCAAACCTCTCAAGATCTATTGTGGGAATGCCTCTCCCAATTACCAGGGTTGAGTCAATGAAATTGTGGGTTGCCCCACCATGGATCAAAATTGTAACTATATCCCTACACTCTCCCTCGAAACCTGAAGATGTGAAATATAGGAACAACTAACAAGGCAGCGATAGTCACACCCTGGGCCTCCACGTGTTGTTTCTCAACACTCTTAGCCTCTACATGTGGTTTCTCATTGTTTGGACTAATATGCTCTCCTCCTTGTTCACATCTTACCTCTTCATCCTCATCTTTATCAGGAAGCACCTCAATGTAATGTACCTTACTTTTTCCTGGGCACTTTTAACCCGAATCCCAAGTCTCTTTGCAATTGTAGCAAAGATTTTTCCTCTTTAATTCTCTCAGAGTTTCCTCTTCCATCCTGTCTTTCCCTGCCCATGGATTTTAGGGAAGCCCGTTCTCCTTATCCTTCTATGGAATAATGGATTTCATGGGTGCTTCTTGGGAACTGTATCTTCCATGTTTTGAGTCCTCATGATGGCATCTTGTAGTGTGGTTGGCCTGAAAGCCTTAACCTACCCTCTCAATGGTTCGACTAAGCCCTCAGTGAATAGCACAACTAGCCTTTGCTCAGAGATGTCTGTTACCATGAACACCATCCTCTATAACTCTATGATGTATGCCTTTGGTGTGCTTGTCTATCTCAATTGCGCCAACTTCCTGAAATGGATCTCAGGATCATTTTTATTGAACCTGTCCTTCAACCTCTGGGTGAAATCCTCATAAGAAGTGATGATAGAATGATCCAATGTCACTAGCCTATGGTACCACCACTCATGAGATTCTCCATCCAAGTGGAGAGTGGAAAACCTAATTTCCTCTGCCTCTATCATCGGATTAAGATGCAAATAAGTGTCCAAATTATGTACCCATGCTTGGGTTGTGCACCTATCAAATTCGTCAAAAGATGAGATAGTCAACTTCCCCAAATTGCACAGTAGATCAAAGTTATTTTGGCTTTATGTTGTCCTAGGCTTGTTCCTCATCCTGAGGTTGTAGTGGTCTTGGTAAGACATATTTTTCTAGATATCCTCCTCTAAGGCTTGATACTCCCTGAATTAGGTAGTGACTTGGTCAACTAGACCCTATTGTACATGTGCTCTTGTAGGTTGTTCCTCAAGGAATGGTGGCAATAATGGCCTAGGTATTTTCCTGCTCCATGTATGTGGGATGCTTTGTGCTGAAATATGGGTATTGCTACCCTCTGCATGAGCTCAACCCCCTCCATGGTTGCCTTATACATGTACCTCGTTACCTCCATGGGGTTCATTTGGCCTGGTTTTTCCTCATTATCCCACCATTTGCATGAGTACCTCAAGATCCTACTGTTGGTTCCTAATCATCTTTGTCTACCTCTGGTTTGGCTCAT
The DNA here is from genome assembly GCA_000966675.3 of Picea glauca. NCBI lineage: Eukaryota > Viridiplantae > Streptophyta > Pinopsida > Pinales > Pinaceae > Picea > Picea glauca. Next base: position 198,298 of record JZKD02S0076989.1, read on the forward strand.
CTTGAATCCCAGTCATATGACTCAGTAGTCTAATCATAGGATATTCTGTATGATCTTGGTTGTCTCCCATGTTTCCTTCTTGTTCTGACTCTGGTGGGTTCACTTATATTTCTTCTTCATCTAGTGATCCTAGTAAGGGTTTTCCTCCATGCCCATGTATTCTAGGAATCAAGGCACTCACAGGTTGTCAAGATCACCAACTTTGATACCATTGTAATATCCCCAATGAAGATTGGGTAGGGTAGTAATGGTTTGTTTTCCAATTATGGTATTTTGGTTGTGTTCTCTTGTCAAATACTATGCATTACTTTGGTTTTATAATATAAACCCATTGACAACTTTGGACAAACAATTTGCATGTATTGCAACAATAGACATATCATCAAACAAATTACATGCATCTCCAACACACAACGAATGTGAGAGACAATAGTGGCATTTTTATTATGAATGGTATCTAAAGAATAACAATAATAGATATCTAATTGTTACTATAGTGGCTACCACACAACAGTAAGATACTACAACTCAAACCAAAACTTGGGTGATGCCACGGTCTCTTCAGAAATGATGTCGATATATTCCAAGGCTTCTCCTAGCCTTACGGTACCTCCTGTTCAGTTTCTAAACCAAGAACAGGGCGCTTGACCCTCTTCCTAGCCCTTGTTTATTCTGTAAATTGGGCTTATAGCCCTCCTCTAGACCTCATGACTCAGCAAGGGGCTCACGGATAGAAAAAAAAAAGGGCCACCAAACGCTCATGGTTCCACTCCTAGGGCCCATGGCTCCCTCTTTAACACCCACGTGTCTTGTATTAACCCTTGTGACCTCTCCTCTACCCGTGGATCTACATAATGAAGGGAGATATCCCCCACAAACACCACCATGACCTCCTACATTCACTCGACCCTGCAAAAATGAATGAGATCGGTCCTCCTAGCGACCTTGAATCCTCCCAAAGAGCCCCTACAGTCTCTCTAATTACCCACGGACCTGCAGACAAGACAAATCAATCCTCCAAGGGAACTCCATGGTTCTGCCAAATAATTCGTTGTACCAATAGACTAAATACAAATCGCAAGATGAAACTCCAAATGGAAACCCGGATGGATTTGTCCTTATGTCTTGCTAGGGTGGATATTGCACCACCGAAACCAAATCAGCAGTGGAAGGGTTTTGCCAAAACCCCAACAAAAACCTTCGCCCAAGAGCACTTCAAGCAAGAGATCAAATCATCTTGACGAAGGTGAAGTGTTACCCTTCCTTTATACTTCTCTGAAGCCTTCTAGATCTTTCCCTTTTTTTACCAAATCAAATATGACGATTTAATATTTACTTAAACATTTAAAGTCACTTTTAATGTTTAAGTAATTAATAATTTATCTTTTTACTTAATTTCACTTTAAATGTAACATCTCCTAGACAGTGACATTAAATAAGCCTCCTGGAATCCCTTTTTCTCCATTGACTATAGCCTACGAGAGTCGTATAGGATAATAATTCATCCTCATGTCACGATCAATAGGAAGGGGACATCACACATCTATTTCTTGTCTTAATCAATTATCTGTTGCAATTGGTTTTGGTATGAGAATGCATTCCCATTCATCACTGTCCAACATCCTCTATGTATGACCTATTGGGTACCAACATGATTGCACCATTTTCTATTAACACGATTTCATGTCGTTTTAAATCTAGCCACCTCTACCTTAACATTGTTTCAAATGCATTGAGCTAATCCAGTAGATTGTTTAAAATCTAACCATGTCTTCTCTTTGCTTGAGAATTTTTGCATTGTCATTTGTGATTGTGTTTGTATTCTTTAAGGGTTTGTTTCACTGTTTCAAGGCATACGATAAGGTAGCCATTAATTTCAGTGGTGTAGGGCATATGACAGGGCAGCCATCGAGTTCAGAGGTTAATATGATGATATAATTTGATCTTCCTGACTACAGAGAAGACCTCAAACATGTATTGTTGAACTAAGATATTTTCGTGTCTATTTATGTTTTTCTTAATTTTTCTTTAATGTTGAGAAATTGTTGTTGAGGCTTTGTTTTAACTTTCAAAGTTACTGATGAACATATTATTTCTCAATTAGGGGAAGCAAGCATTTTTCGAATTACAAAAACTTGAAATATGAGTTAAGGGGATTAAATTAACACAGTTAAAAACTATAAAATGAGACATTAAATGTGGAAAGAAACATTCAAAGCAAGAGTCCAAATGCAAAGTCAAACTTCACATTTACAAAAAATAATAAAATGCATAGGAATGGACAACTCATACGACGAATATAGCTCAAAAACTTTAAAAAATTATAAGAAAGGCAGGCTTCAAGTCAAAGGAACACAAAGTGATGAATAATGAATCATGGAGAACTCGATCGATGCAAATGTCGAAGAAGCTCAAACTTGAAGCAGGGCCTAGAACTAGATGACCGTAATTTTTTTAAAGAAACACCAACACCTTCATTAAAGAATTAAAAATTCCTAATTTCAAGATTTCTTCGTTCGAATCTCTAAATCTAAAGTAATGACCAGACCTTTGAATGAAATTGCATACTAGACGAGAATCGATGGCATCTTGATTAATAATAACCCAATATAGCCTACTCGAAATCTGAGAATTTTAACTAGAAAATCCAAATGCATATAAAAAGTGAAGTTTGAGAGTATATTGGACAATACTTGAGTACGAAAGAGAACTCTGTCGATACAAATATCCGTGGAAAATCTCCAAATTTAAAGTAGGGCCTCGAACATGATCATAGATTTTCAATGAAATGCAAATGTGTTGAAAGAGAAAAAGATGTCTATCATTAAAGATTTTTCTGTTCAAATATCTAAATCTAAATAAATCACTGGACCTTTAATTACACCTACATGTTGAAGGAGAGTTGTTCACATCTTGATTGATAATAATATCATATGCTCAAAATATTGACATTTAAGCTAGAAATCTAGTTGCATACAAAAAATCAAATTTAATTATTGATCCACCTCTATTAATTGTCTTTCCCATCCTTGCACAAATGGTTTCAAGAGTTTTGTGAGTTATGTATGCTATGTGTCCATATAAAAATATTTGAGACATAAATTCATTGAAAGGACACGATAGATGTAGAGAAAAGAGCATGAAAAAAGAACCAATGGCATATTGATCAGATCATAGAGGTGAATCTCACATGTACATGACGAATCTTCCTGCATTTACGTGTTTGTTGTCTTGTTTCATCGAATACGTGTTGCCTCAATGTCTCTATTGGGTACAAATATCTCTTACCGGAATGACAAGCATGTACACGATTTTGTTGCAGCATTTAATCAACAATCAACTTACATGGAATGTCATTCGTTCCTATAGTTTAATGAAGGATTTCATTTAAGAACCTACATAATGTAAATGTGTTGACCTGCACAGAATAGATCTAGATAAACAATAATACACACATTTGTAGAGAGAATTGGAGAAATAAGAAGAAGGAGAGAAAAGAATGAAAGAATTCTCATTAATCGTTATGAATAATGAATAATTTACACATGATATACTCTGTATAAATCAATGAGTTCGACTTAAGGTGAACCAAGTATCCATAGTGGTGGTCTAGAGTGATCTGGACACACACCAGCAGTTACAGGAGTGAATTGCCACATATTCTAGTCTCTCCGACAGTTACAAGAGTGAACTGCCACCTAGTTGAGTTAACTAGTCAACTAGTCTTCAGTTAACTGACTGAACAGAGCGTAGTGAGGAGTTAACTCAGGAAACCAAGGCTAATGTGCCACTCTGGTGATGATACCAAGGAAAGGTCGAATTATCATGGTGATGATCCCAATGTTGCATGGTGATGATCCCAATGCAACATCTAAACTCAACTCAACTAGTCAAATTGAAGTGTCAACTGAAAGAGAATATTCTGTAGGTGGAATATTCTCTCCTAAAATATAGGAGACTAGATAATGACTAATTATGACTAATAAAAAAATAAAAACCTTAGGAAAAATAAATCCTAGGTGTGTGTGAAGTAACAAGTAACTCCAACACCCCCCCTGAACATCACTATGGTGAAAATAAAGATTGGGCCCCGGCAATGAGGCCATGTTAGGTACCCAAGTACAAAATATACATTGAAAATAAGTGAGGAAAGAGGGAAAACCTCATGGGAAAAACCCCCCCTCAAGGTACAATGTATGTAAAAAGAAGAACTACAGTTGCTAGGCAATTGTGTCCTTCACTCCAAGAT
>JZKD02S0076989.1:211134-235805 GCA_000966675.3 Picea glauca
TTCTATGTTTGTTTGCAACTTTGGAAAGTTATCTTTCACACCTATTCCAAAGCCCTACAACTAATCTAATGTAGGTTTGCTACTAGAAAGTATAAAAAATGTCTAATCATTTTTTTTATGAGCGCTTTATTTGACAGTTGTTGTTACTCAAGAGGAAAATGGCGTGAACAATATGGTGTTTTGACCGACTCGAAATTTATGCAAAGAGATGAAGATGCAATCTTTTCATTTCGATGAAAGCTATGCTACCAGAAGGAGAAAACATTTATCATTCCCACATGCACAATGTCCCAAAATTTACTAAACTCGCCAATATCAAGATCTTCAATAAATGAGACAAATAGATTGTACACCAATACACGATTCACGCCCCCCACCCGGCCATGAGGGGGGGATTTTTTAAGAATTTAAGACCAAAAATCATGCAATTTCACTACTTCAAATGCAAATATGCCCCCAATCTAATGCAAAGAAAGAAATAAGATTTTTTTTTCAAATATAGCCAAAAGAAATAGCAAATCACTTCAAAATAAAAAACAACCCAAACAAAGTTTCTCTTTTACCATGAGTTATTCAGAAAAAAGAAGTGTTCTTTTCACTAAACAATTCTAAAGAAAAACAAGGCTTTGTAACTAAAAGATGCTCAAAGGAAGAGATCAAATCTTTCAAAAGAAAACAAAGCAAAGATGGCTAAAAGCGGCTCAAAAATTATCAAGTAGATTGTAAACAAATCATAATCAAACCCAAAAATTCACCCCAAAACCCAATTCAAGGTCTGGGTAAGGAAAACCATCAAAAATCAAGAATTTCATAATTTTCACAGGCTGGAAGACTAGCACAGTGTGGAAATCACTGATTTCCACGGGCCAGATATGGGTAGGGCACGGAGTTTCCACACTGGTCAAAATAGGTAGAGCACGGAAATCCTAAGTCGTCGCACTGTCCCTCAAAGCAGGGTGCAGAAATCAAACAAAAATGGAAAAAATTAAATATTGAGAAGGTTTTCCAGTGAAGTTTAACAGTTAGAGAGTCAAGTTGGATCTTCTAGTGACTCAGAAAACAGAAACCAAGTAATCAAAGCAAGAAAACAAGGAAAAGTAGGAAAACATTCGTTTCCCCAGTGGAGTCGCCAATTTTTTTATCGGGTAAATCGGTGAATGCGGACATAGACTAATCCCCCTAGATCCACCTAGATCTAGAACAAAACACGACAAGACATGGTGCTTTCCCTGGGCTCTAATCATCAAATTTACTACTGAACAAAAGATGAGAGACATACCTTTAAGTGTTGCTTCTTTATGTCTTTGTTGTTCATGTTTCGCTCCAGTGCTCTTGTGATACTGATCTTGCAGTGAGAAACAAACCAACCAAAGTGAAAGAAGAGAGAGTATATTCAGTGACAACCTATGCATATGATCAAGGAATTATGCAATAAAATAAAGATAATTCTATGGGAAATAAAACTGCCACTGTATTATATTAAATAATAGGAAGAGAGATTACAACCGAATGCCTTGATGTCGTAAGGTTCCTTCCAACAGTTCCTTGCTTCCCACACACTTCTTACTCCAAGGATTCTGAGACCATGGATTTGATAGCTACTCACAATCTATCTTGACAAAGCAAAGCTCAAAGCCAACATAAATTTCCCAAGCTCAATCCAACTCAATCAAGCTAACTTTCTCCATGAGAGTTCCTCTCCTTTTAAAAGCTGAAGAGGATAAGGTGAGGAGGTTAGGATGATCCCACTAAATCATGAAAGCGAGTAAGATCCAAACCATTCGGATGCCACCTCACCATAGAAGCTTCTCCTTCTAGAAGCATCGAGAAGACGCTCATTTTTCCCACGTACGAAGGTCGTCGTGACCTAGCTATAGTGCATCATGCGGAAACGTCGCACCCTAGCTATAGTGCAGCATGCGGAAATCAAGCATTTTCGCACCCTAGCTATGGTGCAGCCCGCGAAATCCTCCAAAAAAGGGTTTTTACAGACAAAAACACAACTTCTTCTCTCAAGAAAAGTTCTTCTCCCTTCTTTCTTTAGGAATTCAGGCCACTGACCCTTCTGAAGGCAATAGATAGGTTTACATCATTAACGATCATAGGGATGACGAAAATAATGTGTAACACACCATCTTGATCCGATCTTTTTACAAGATTCTTTCCTTGATAGTCTAATACTTTATTCTCATCGGGAATATTAGTCGTATATGAATTCTTTCTAACAATCCAATGTTAGTAATTGCATGTATTATGATAGGATTGCAGATTGGTTGTAGTATTCATATCTCGAAAATTTTCCAGGGAATGGTAAGATTATCTTCATTTTATTTAGAGATTAAGGAGGTAACTTTGACACACTCATTTTATATCCTTCAGATGGAGAAAATATGGAACAAAAGAAAAAATTCTGGGAGGATGGGGCACTTCGGTCTAGGCCGATGGTTATGTTGGGTCCCCATAAGTCTCACAAGCTTCACAATCTCATTCTTCCATATTTTTGTGACCCATATAATGACAAAATTGCATAATGGCTGGAGGATTCATACAAAAATAATGTTCAAGGGAATGGTAAGGTCATGCTTGCTTTGTTTTTAAATGATGATGATAAAGGTAAGTATGATATATTTTTGTCATTTTTCGATATACTACCATTCTTGTTAGTAATTTTTTATTTTGTTTCCATTGCAGGATTGGAGTTACTCCGATGGCTACATTGGAAGCATGACTTCACTTAGTATTTTGATTTGTTTAGTAATTAGAGTAGGTTTAGGAATAGGTTTCCTTTAGTTTTATTTCTCATTGTTTCTCTTTGTAATAATGCAGTTAAAGAACACAAGGGAGCACACCAAGAGAACCAGAATTTGACTATTAATAGGGAAGTCCACTTTATATCTTTTTCTCTCTACTTTTTTATGAATATTTCTTTAAAAAAAAAAAACAGTATCATCATGAAAATTTTAAATGGAAAGTAAGGAGATAAGTAAAATTTGAACTATCGATTCAACCCTGAGACAAGGTGCCACGAGTAGGACTGCACTCATATTAATGAGGATTTTCTATTTTCTTTTAGGCTCTCAAGAAATATTTCACCTGATGATTTATGTTCTATCCTTCTGTAAATATTTATGATTTTTTTTATTTTTCTGTTTTTATTTTGGTTCTTTTCATTTTGCTCGATTATTTTGATTTGTTTTCTAAATAATTATGTCTGAGTCACCATTTCATTTATGGAAGGGAAATTAGAATTTTTATCCATGAGCAGCGGTTGATGACTCTTCAAAGCACCAATGTTGTAAATGCTAAAACTCAGATCAGCCAAAGTAAATTTTTGTTCAAAACAGTGTTCCTGGTCTCTCTTTAAAATTACGAGAAGACACGATTATCATTAATAAAACTCTTAATGATGTCCCTGTTTTAAGGAAAACAACTCAATTATGTCTTCATGTCCTTGAGATGGTTTCTTGACAGAAATTTAAGTGTTCAGATCATGATGAAGGTCGTCAAACGAGGAAATAAGTTGTAAAAGATCAAGTTTTGTTTTTAAGGTTTGAGATTATCAATATCACCCCGCTCTCTTGAATATCATAAAGTTTTTGTAAATTTGTAAACAAATTCTAGAGAGTTGAAAGCACTGCAAGGTGTGGGAAGTGTCTGTAAACCCGCTGAGACACTGAACAGGTATGCTGGCAACAGGTAAATGCATGCATGATACCAAGGCAACTTCGTCGAGGTATTGAACAGGCCTGCTGGCAGCGAAGCAATGTCGGGTTTAAGAAAATTTTCAGATATGTCTTTTCAAATTGATCGAAAGTAAATATGTTATTTATCATGAATGGACGACTCTTGGATAGGACAAAGGTGTTAGAGTGGGTTAAATGACATCCCTGCCAAGACTATGGACGCCTTCTAGAAACAGTGGCATTGTCAATAGTATCGGAGTCAGTTGCCTAAACATCGTTTCACTCATAACCAAGATTTGATATCAAACCGCATTTTTGACAGAAATACATCTGATGTTAGACTATGTTATTTTCTGAGTTATGATCAGTATGCTTGACCTGCTGTTAACTATTTCTAAAAAAGTCATTTCATCTTATTCACCCTAACATGAATTTTATGGTGATGCAGAGATAACTGCTTCACCCAGTATGTCGCCATTGTTGGTAGCCACACATGATTTTGATATTTAACACGATCGAAAGAGATTACACTTTTCCGTAGCTGCCATCACCTCAAATTTGTAAACATTTTTCTGAGTTTCGAAATGATTGTTGGATTAAAGATTACCTTATTGAATTCTTTATTTCTTGCATTTTTCATTTGTTTTATTTTTAGTTCATGACTGTAAGCATGAATTAAACATAAAACTTGGCTTGGTTTAAAAAATTTGTGCCTTAGAAATATCTTTTAAAAATCCATCCATATGTAATTGAAATTCAAATCTTATGAATTGGTTGAATGATCCATTATCGAATTTTTGTGTTAATCTGGTTGTTATGAATTCAATGGTTCGATAGTTCATTGTCGAATTGTTTTGATACTTGAAGAGCCTTTGTTAATTTTTGATATTCTTCTCATGATTTCAATGGTCATATCAACATTTATACCGATGAGTACAGACCTGTTGTACTTACGTTTTCACCTTACCTTGTTGGCTCAAAACATTAATGAAGTTATTCATTATCTGCTTAGGGTTTTGTACTTTGTAGTTTTGGCACTCATCGCAAGAGATGGTAAGGAATATAATGAACCCTCTGGTTTTCGTTCTCACTATCCGAGTTATGAAAACCCACAGGCTCTGTTATTTTCATGTTTCCACTCTCCGTTCCGACCTGGTTTTGTTGCTCGCGCGATTGGAACCTAAAACTATTCTGAGTGATTTGATTATATCCTTTTCATAGTGACCATGGTTCCTTTGGTTCGGATTGAACCAAATGACTATGAGTTTCTTTTTTAAGAAAACCCGTAATTGCATGCATGAGACACGTTTTTGCGGGAAGGTTTCTGAGAAAATTGTTACGAATTTGGCCACACCATTTAAAACCCATTTTGGAAATGGGGTTATTTACCTTCCGCCCAGGAAGCTTTTTCAGAAACCACGCATTTATAGAGATACATCTCGTTCTTTGGAGGAAAATTTTTCAAAATTTCTTTTGCAGCTGAGGTAAGGTTTTTTTTTTTTTTTAGCTCATAGATTCATTCCTATTGATGGTTTTTTTGTGGGGGGGGTTCAAGTTATATTTGCCCTTTTATCTGTATATGAGTCTGTGTAAAATATCTAGGTGTTTATCAGAAGCAGAGTTTAAATCCTTTGTCTTGGTCATATTAAAATTTTGTTGTCATTGCATTTAACTTAGATTGGGGATACCTGGGAGGGTTTTCTGTGTAGAAACGATTTCACCTTATCCAAGAGCACTGTAGACTCGCCTCTGCATTCCAACACAAACCTTGATATAATTTTGCGCCCAGTAAATCGTTAGAGGAGGTAGTGGATGTATTGAAATAAAATGTTTCTCATGCCCCTGTTGTTGAGCCAATTCTCGATATTGTTCACAAACCAACCGTTAAGAAAAACCCCAAAAAGAAGAAACAGGGTAACTCGGATTCGAGCTTTACAAATAAGGGGATAAGAAGCCTAATAATATGATCACTAAAAACTCAACAATTTTCACTATTATAAATTTGGATTTATTAGATGTCTCTTTGGCAAATTGCTAGAATAGTAAATAGTTGTTTTGTTTTGATTTTGTTTTAAAAATAAAATAGGTAGATTTAAATTTTGATTTTGTTTTAAAAATAAAATAGGTAGATTTAAATTTTGATTTCATTTGCTAATTCTGTAGCAAATCTCTTTTTAATAATAATTAGTTATTAGTAATTATTTTTCTAATATATCAATTGGTTTTGCTATTCTCAGGAAATGGGAAATTCTACTGTTAATTACTTGGAGGAAATATTTTCAATTATACGCCTAAATGATTAGTAGTTTCTCCTTCTTTATGTTTTATAAAAACTTTGATTTATTTTGAATAAACCAACTCTGTTATGAATGGTTTCCAATCCACTATTTTTGTAATATTACTTGATTTTGGGAGATTCAACTCTATCCTGTGAGATATGAGTATTTGGATCCTCGATTACTTTAAATATTGTTCACTCATGTTAGTGAAAAAAGATCTTTGATTGGAACGCATTATGGGCATGTAATTCCCAAGACTATATGGACAAGTTGTTCACATTTCGACTTTAGACCAGTGTGACACTGTTCCATTTATGTTTTGTCTCTTATATTATGGAATGTTAATATGTTATACAGCTTTAGCCTCATTAGCATATAATGTTTCATTTTATTCAGCGCTTTAAATTTTGTCTATAACTTGTTGTTTCATATATTATATCTATGATCGTTTTTTCACTTTAATATCATGATTTATGCTTGATGTTAAGTTGATGTATCAAATGAATGCTTCACATTAAAATTTCTTTTACTATAAACATTCATCATTACAAGGTCACTGGATCTATATGTTTATTACTTTGTTCTTATATCCTTGCTCCCAAAAAACACCTTGAGTTTATTTTGGAGATGTTAGCACAAGCCTGATACAGATTTCTTTCACAGACAAGATAGCTAGAAGTTCATATTAGACATGGATATAGGCACAGTATGAGACTAATCTCAAGTTAGTTTTATTCGTACTCAATTTATGTTATTAGTTTATTTGTTAATGAAATAAAACAATTTAAATTGGTTGTGACTCTTATTTTGTTCTTGTTTCAGACTATGTTTTATTGGTATTTTTAGAGTTCTTAGATTTTAGATTATTAAACAAAAAATACAAAAAATATGTGCTTTCTTTATCTACCTCATTAACAATTTCAAAAACATTGATTTCGCGAGACATCCACCAAAACTTGCATTTTGAAAATACCTTGTTCATAATCACATATTCATATTTATGTTTTAAACACTTGTAAATATTTACATTCATATACATAGTATTATAATTATAGCTTTAGAGTAGTTTATTTCTTTTTTCTGTTTTAGGATCCTAGTTGGATAACGGAGCCATTAAACCCGTCAGGATAGATTATACCAAACGGCTTGGGTTAATTAGCATACCCCGATCCGGATCTATCCTTCCAGTTGATGGTCTATCACTTACACACGTTAACAGATTTGTAGCCAAAGGATTCTCACGGGTGGAGGGAATTGACTATGAGGAGACATTTTCTCCAGTAGCCCGATACACTTCCATCTGTACTATCATTGCACTAGTTGCATCGATGGGTTGGAAACTACATCAGATGGATGTAAAGACAACATTTGTCAATGGTGAGATTGATGAAGAATTTTACATCGAGCAGCCAGAAGGATTCGTGATACACAACGAGAAAACTCATGTGTGCAAGTTGAAGAAAGCCTCGTATGGGCTAAAGCAAGCACCATGTGCTTGGTATGACAAGATGGATGGATTCTAGATGATTTTGAGCTTCAACAAGAGTGTTGTCGATCCAAACCTATATTATCATATTGTTGGTAACGAGTGCCTAATCTTGGTCATGTATGTGGATGACTTATTCCTCACCGGTTCAGAAAGACTTATTGTTGAATGCAAGTGAGTATTGACTTCTGAATCCGAGATAAATGATCTGGGTATGATGCCTACTTCTTGGGACTAGAAGTATGGCAGAGGATTGATGAGATTTACTTGAGTCAAGGAAAATATACAGTGGATATATTAAAGAAGTTCGATATGACAGAGTGCAAATCCATGCCTACAATGATGGTTATGGATTTGAAGAAAATGAATGATGCATCTACTTGTTCAGGCGAGATTGATCCACATTTGTACCAACAATCGATTGGATCATTGATGTATCTGGTCAACACCAGACCTGATATATGCTATGCAGTGAATGTACTTAGTGAGTTAATGAGTCAGTCGAGACAGACTCACTAGATAGCAGTGAAGCATGTATTGAGATATCTATGAGGCACAATTGGATATGGCCTGAGATATGCCTCTAGTGTAGACTTGAGTTTGCAAGGATATGTCGATGTAGATTGAGCAGGCAGCACAGTGGACTGGGAGAACATATCTGGTTGTTGTTTTACCTTGGGGTCTGCCATGGTTTCCTAGTGCAGTAGGAAACAGAGCTATGTGGCCTTGAGTACCGCAGAAGTAGAGTATATAGCATTGAGTGTGGCAGTCCACGATGCAGTGTGGCTTTGTAAGATCCTGACAGATTTATTTGATCATGAGATAGATCCTACCATTATTCATTGTGATAACCAGAGCTATGTGAAGCTCTCCGAGAACCATGTGTTTCACGAGAACCCTATACACGTGCAATACCTTCCTAAACATGAGCAGATTGCATATATATTCACCTAATCGTTTGCCAAGATTAAGTTCGAGTACTTCTGTGAGAGACTTGGCCTGGTGGAGAATGCCTCCCTGGCTAAGAGGGAGTGTTGATGATTACAGCTTCGTGAGACATCCTCCAGGAAACAGGTTGAGTGAGTCAGCCTGTGAGAGAGCCCATGAGTTGGGTGTGCCCATGAGATGGGTGTGTCATTCCTCTTTGGACTAATATGAGACGAATTGTGCCCCTGTTAGGGATGAGGATGCCCATGATTTGGGTGTGTCGTTCCTATCTGGATTGAGTTGAAACAATGTGTACTCCTATGAGGGGTGAAGGTGCCCATGTGATGGGTGTGTACTTCAATTGATTCTCTTGTGGACTCGATGAGATAGAGATCTATTGAGTAGGACATACATGTGGTTGAGCATAGGTGGATGTGCCCCTAGTGGTTGATCACTAGTGTATGTGTGAGATCCCTTGCTATATTGTCTGAGAGTAAGATTTACATGTAACCCTAATTGTGATGTAAAGGGTACAGGTCGGCTCCACCATGTGTGAAAGATAATTAATATTTATTGTAATAATTAATTATTTTTTGAGTTATTGTGGTCGGCCATGTTGTGCCAATAGACACCACTTTTGGTATGTCCAGTCTAGTATAAATAAAGGTGATTTCCCCATTGAGGAAACACATTTGTCACTTGTCATTTGGAAATTTCAGCAAGTACATTTTCTAGGGCTGAAGTGTGCACCTCTCTTGGGCGCAAGTTTCAAGTTTGTAAAGCACCCTCTTATGTGCATTAGGGTTTCATAGTTGGAGGATCTTCTCTTGAGAACGTAGCAAAGGATTGTTGGGTTTTTCTCCCTTGTTGAGAAGGGTTTTCCCAGGATATTTCTTTTGTTCTTGTGCATGGTATTTCTTCTTGTGATCTTGGTTATTGTAGCACTTGTACATTGTGTATTTGCATTTGTTTATGGTTCAAGTACATGAATAAAATGAAATAAACCTCATGCTTGAGCCTAGCATAGTGAAAATTCAACACATCTTTCATTTGATTTGGTTTTCTCTCGAGTAATTCTTAGCTTTGTTTTTACAACGATAGGCATTATGCTTCACTAGATGGTCTTAACATTTTTTCACCACCATGGGCATTTGGTTTTAAGTGTTCCAATGTTGTTTTTATTTTATTAGGTCGATTTGGTTATCATTTTCTACTCTATTATGTTTAATAAACATAATGTTGCATGCTCTAATTGTGGATTTACTTTGCTTTTGTTATCAAACAAAGCTCTAATTGTAATATACATAAGCACAATTCTAATTGCAAGTTTTGTTTCATTGCTTGAGTTCGCCAACCCCATTGTAAGTGTTTTGGTTTTACTTGAGTTTTGTTTGTACATGCTCTAGCTTTCATTTCGTTTTCTCTCAATCATTCTCGACTTTACTTTCCCTTCGAGAGGCCTTATTTCTATCTCTTTTGGAAGATAGAGCCTTGTTGTGCCCTAAATAAGATGACATGGGTTTTGATAATTGAAATCCAAATTGCACATATGATGAGATATGGTGTGCATGCTTTCAATGACATATATTTAAATTTTCAATGTCAAATATGGTATGCATGTTCTCAATGACATATATTTAAATTTTCAATGTCAAATTTAAATCTTAAATATAGGTACAGGGATTGAATCCCCAAAAATAGATATACATAAAGAACAAGATAATATAATCATCAGATCCCTCACAAGATTCCCCCTATTGTTTCTCGGAGTAGTAGGGAGACTTTGACAATTATGTAGGCCTTTAGTGTTATATTATTGGCGCGTACAATAATATTGGGAGGGCCAATAGTTGGTTGGGGTTAGAGGACAAGTGGATGAGCTAATGACACATATGACAAGTGGATCAAGATGGCATATTTTAATCAGAGGTGGATAGATGATGAAATATTATAGATGTTTGTCCCCTTAAATAATTGCAGAACATTGTTCTGAACACATAAATTTGTGATGTCTTACATGATTTATGTCTAGGTTCATATATGATCCTAATTCTCTTACTGGGGAGCATATACTATGTGATCCTAGACTCCATTTTGAAAGCTATTGCAGATGCTAAATATGTATGTGAAACATATCAAATCACTTTTTCAAAATCTAAAATCTGACCATTGCTTCTCCTTAGATCCATGTTTGATGGTTCATGAAGCTTGCTTAAAATCTGTAAATCCATGCATTTTGATTCCTAGTACTAATTTTTTGCACCGTTATGTCCAAAATGGTCTAATTATCTAAAAATGACTCTTGTTTAATTGAAATTGACATTTGAGGCCGCTAGATGTGGGCATTCTTTATTGCCAATTTTAGGTCAAATATACATATCTCACATTTCCCTTTATTTTTTCATGTGGTTTATAAGATCCAACATCTTAACATTGAGGAGAGAAGACATATTGAAGGTCATTCAAATGACCAACATGCATAACCTAACTTACATTTGTAACAAATATAAAAGGACGACACTTTCTCAAGAACATTGAAAGCCACAAATTAGTTTTTTTTAATCCTTTTTAAAACAAACATACCTCCCCGATCATAGCCTTGTAGTCCCATGGAATATTATCTCAACGATTGCTACTACTTACTGTGGTAACCAAAGAATGACAACGACTTGCGTGTTTTACAATGGATCGTTTTTTGATGAAAAAACCATTGAAAGGTTTCTTGTCGATGGTCACCCAGGATTCATAGGTTTGAAATCCCTAACCCCATACTATAACCATTGGCTATTGTTGTTGAGGATTTGAAATGAAATCTCATACACGTCGGGTGTACAGTTGTCCAGAATAAATTGAAAACTGTCATTTGTCTTTGCACTTCAAAATTCCATATGTCCTTCAACTTGTCATCATGGTGATCTATTTCAAATCCAATGAGACCAGAGTTTAGTACTACTTCCAAGAAGATCTGATATTTGATCGGATCTCAGTTTTCAATCCAATCATATTCGACTTAGCAACCCGCTCCCATAATATGCTATTAAGTTTCTACCACTTCCAAGAAAACAATGCATATACAAGAGGGATTCGACCTTATTCTTGGTTCATTTGTGTGGGAGTGAATGCGTATAGATGAGGGAATCGATCTTATGCCTGGTTCATTCATAAGGGATATAAGGGACTCTGTATGGTAGGATTCATCACATGTCAATTGATGGTTGGGATGTTGAGAAGAGGCAATTAATCCATGCATGTCTCAATCGGTATGTTGAATTCTTGCTTCTATGTTGTAAAGATATCTAGCCACCTTCACAAAGAGAAGGTACGATCCAAGCAGACTTGCAACTCCCCTAAAGTTATATAGAGTAAAGTAATACTTAGGACCGAAAATTTTAGAGATTATTGTAAAGATTACAAGCAATTGTGCTTTGAGGCAAAGAGCAATGATTATAGAGGCTACACTAATGAACCATGCCACTAAAAGTATCCTCACCACTTTTATTATAATCCTTTGAATAAACCAATTCTTCAAACCATTGGTAATCGCATACCACTTCTACTAGCATCTTCTCCCAGTGCCCACCTGCCAAGTCTCCTATCCAAATATTCCACAACAATAACCTCCAAATGAATATAGTGCCCCCTATATCATGCTCAATAGAACATATTTGCATTTACTAGTAGTTTGCTAAACCACTTCTCAATTCAACTTTTCAACTCAATGTCAACACCATGTGCAGGATCTTAATTAGAATCTTTGAAAGTGTAATTTTACCAAATCCACCCCTGCAAAAGTACCCCATACCTATTTTGCTAGAATTATAGGATTTGATGACACATGCAGAGATCTTGTTTTTCCCACCAATTCCTCCCACTAAAAGCAAATGTGGATTTACTTGTGGATTTGGGTGAATCCTTTCTTTTGTACAAGTTGGAATGAAATAGGGGCTACACTTTTTGTATCGAATGCACTCTCTGCTCAAGTATTTGTATCACAATTGCTTGTGAAATCGCTTCTAAAATGGAAGATGTGGTAGGAATCAATGATGATAATAAAAGTTTCCTTCCCTTCTGTTTTATTTCATTTTCATAACAAATTGTGATTGTAGCAAACAACTTTATATGATATCTAAAATTAAAAAATGTACACATGTAACATCTTTTCTTTTTTCTATATACTTGGAAAAATGTATTACGCCATTCATTTCGCTATATTATCTTTGTTTCATTATTTGTTCTCTCACTAAATATGATGGTCATAAAAACATGTGTTACTTAGTTTTTGTCGATATTCCCTTTCCCTTGCTACGAGGATATGCTAGTAATTATAGTTTGCTTGGAATGCATTGATCTTGCTTGAATAAGGACTAAAGTCCCATCCTCGACGCCCAAAGTCACTAATTCAACTTGAGTTCTATTATATAAAAACTTTATAACTTCATCAACTACGTGAACTTTGTCTCCTAAGCGTTCCTAGGCTTTAGTGATTTCAAGCCATTTTATTCTTTCAAGAGATTATATTTCTTGAGCACATCAAAGTGACTTCTCAGTTTTTTGGTGATCAATATGATTTGATCCCAAATCAAATGTTTCACTCAAATCAAGTATTTTCTTGTAAAAATTCTTTTATCAAATTCGTCCTAAGACTTTAACAATTCTTCTATTTTTTGATTGGCTTCAACAATGAATTTTCTTTCTCAATTAATTTCACATGACCACCATCTATTAGCAAATTTATTCTATCCACTTTTGCTTTCAAATCTATTTTTTCAATTGAGTTGTGATGTACATCTTTCTCCAATGCTTCTACCTCCTTCTAAACTGTGGTTAATTAAAGTTTTAAATTGATCGCCTACTCTACTTCCGATTCTTCTTATTTGAATTTCTACTTTAGGAATAATGGCCTTTAAATATAACTGAGTTGATAAAGCAACCTCTCTTTCTTCATTAACTTTGTCAATTATTTATCTAATCTCAAATTCCACTCTGTAAGCTTTGCAACCCGATCACTTAGTTGCACCTTTTCTGTTTGCAACTCAATCAACTCCTTAGTTTGAATATGTTAAGTGGTGGATATTTTAAATTTTCCTTTAATGTCTTGAATTTCCTTTAAGAAGCACATTTGGAAAAACAATCGATGATCCATAAGCTTTGTCAGCATGCCTTGTAATATCCCTACGCCGAACGCAATTGTAATGTAAGTGAAAACATACTTAAGTTGGTGAGTTGTTTGATATCATTTTGTATGCACATTTCATGGCATAGTGTGCACTTGTACTGCGTAGTAAAATGATGAAGTGTACACATTCCTGGATACCGCGCGCAGCAACTTGAGTGCATGCGATTTTGAGGCCAGTGGGCCTTTTGTGTATATGTTGTGTTTTATAGGCTGGTGAGCCAGTTATTATAAGCTAGGATGCTTATGTTTTGATTAGGCCGGAGAACCTAGATGTTAAAGGCCAGTGCGCCATTTTTTGTATATGTCTCATAATTAATATAAAATACATCGTTGCGCGTAGACCGACCATGATAAAAGAGATGGGGGACTAAACTCCACTGGTTAGGGAAAGAAAGGGGCCCAAAAGTTAAGGAAAAGGGGTAAGTTAGGGAGCTTAAGACAAAAAGGAATATTATATTAATATTTTTTAAATCATAAAGTATGGATAATTATTTTATCCTAAGTTCTAAAGTTGGGGACAAGTGGGGCCAAAGTAGATCCCAACATGACAAGTGTCACGTTGGGGACATGTATACATATTGTTGGCACTTAGTTCATTTTCCCATGTTTTTCCTTCATTCTTCCCATCATTCAGTCATCCAGTCAATCATCCATGAGCATTCACACACCCATTGAGCTATCCTTTGTATCTTCATGACTGTACCTAAACCAGTATCCATAGCCTTTTTTTGTTGGTTTAGCTGGTTTTCTTGGGAGCTGGAGCACTTTTGGTCTGTCCAATCTAGTACAAATAAAGGTGATTTCCCCATTGAGGAAACACAATTGTCACTTGTCATTTGGAAATTTCAGCAAGTACATATTTTAGGGATGAAGTGTGCACCTCTCTTGGGTACAAGTTTCAAGGTTGTAGAGCACCCTCTTGTGTGCATTAGGATTTCATGGTTGGAGGATCTTCTCTTGAGAATATAGCAAAGGATTGTAGGGCTTTTCTCCCTTATTGAGAAGGGTTTTCCCAGGATATTTCTTGTGTTCTTGTGCATGGTATTTCTTCTTGTGATCTTGGTTATTGCAACACTTGTACATTGTGTAGTTGCATTTGTTTATGGTCCAAGTACATGAATAAAATAAAATAAACCTCATGTTTGAGCCTAGCATAGTGAAAATTCAACATGGGATCAAATCTTAGGTCTTGAAGAAGCCATTGCACAAGCCTTCAAAGCAAGTTGTCCTCCTTCTGCAGAACTATACAACCCTTCTAGGGTTTCCAGAAAATCCGTACGACCCTCTCCTTTTGGGTGTTCCAGCACTTTATACTTGGACGTTGGGGATAAATTTGGTATAGGAGAATACGAACTTGTTTAGTGCACCTCCAGAGACTCTCAGAGTGAAATTCCGAGAATTTTTATTTTTGGCCCTAGGGTTTCTAGGGTTTTGCAATTTTCTGTAGATTTTTGGTTTTAGGGTTTCTGCAACTCATTGAAGAATCTTTCAAGCTTAACAGTGTTATTTTGGACTTCAAGGCTTATTGTTGGCAGTCATAAGCTCAACAAAACCTAAGGTTGCTAACCTAGCCTAGCCGTTAGGTTTTCTAGCCGAATTGGCAAGGGTTTGTGAAGAATCTAAAAATATGAAGAACAAAACCTTGGTGGAAGATAGGCTTGATGGATCAAGCAACTTCAATTCCTAGAATTCAAGACTTCAGGTCACCCTTGAAGAGGAAGATTCATTGTGGGTGATACAAAAAGGTTTACCAGAGATAGCTACCGATGAAGAGAATGAAGAAAGGAAGGAAGATGACGTCAAGGCAAGGAAGAGAATCATCTACTCAGTAAGAGATCATCTCCTGCCTCGTATTGCCGACATGAAGACAACTTATGAAATTTATGAAGCATTGAAGAATATGTTTGAGAGTAACAACACCCTCAGAGCTATTACATTGAAGGGCCATCTTCAAAATATCAAGATGACAAAAGGTAACACAGTGGCTACCTTCTTCAAGAAGATGTCAGAGATCAGAGATCAGCTAGGTTCCATTAGAGAAATCATATCAGACGGAGAACTTGTTTTGGCCACTCTAAATAATATTCCAAAACATTGGGAACCATTTCTTCAAACTATCAGTGGTAGAGAACATCTACCTACTTTTGATCGTCTATGGATATACTGTACCCAAGAAGAAATCAGACTTACAGCTAGAGGAGTGGAAGAGTCCCCTCGTGATGACAATCATGCTCTCGCACTTCATACAAATAAAGGAGGAAGAAATAAAAGAAACTTCAGGAAAAATTTCAAAGACGAGAAGAATTTAGGTTATCAGAGAAAAGACATGTCAAAGGTCCAGTGCTTCAGATGTGACAAGTATGTACACATTGCGAGAAATTTTCCTACCTGGAAGAAAGAAAGACAATATGCTTCCATTGTTGACATGTATCCAGACCCACCTCAAAAAGTTGAAGAAGCGAGAGATGAGGATTACTTCCTCTAAAAACAAATACGATATTGAGCATGATTGTAGACTAGGGTAAGTTTTTGTACTACTTTCCTTATTTGATTAACCCTGTAGTTGCTTGCATTATGATAATGAAGGGTATTATCCCTGGTTTGGGAGCCCTCTTGACATGGACCATTATCCCTGGTATGGGAGTCCATTTTTTGGTTAGTTATTATCCCAATAGAGGAGGCCATTTTGATTGTTATCCCTATGGGAGGTCATCTTGGTTATTATCCGAGTATGAGAGGCCAACAAAAGTATTGTAGAGTCAGTAGAGGACTTAAAATGACATGAGATTCCTTCAAATTGGCAAACAGGAAAAGAAATATGTCTATCCTTCAGACTTTAGAGGAAGTCACTTGACTCAGAGGGAGTCAAACTATTTGAGAAGAAGGAAGATACAATACCTTCTCCCCTTCAGCAGTTCAAAGGGAGACAATTATTTATCGAGTTGATCATGTTACTCTAGTTGATGTTCCCAGAGACATTGCAGTAGGCCATAAAAAGGCCTACCTGGGCTCGACAAACTCTGCAAGAGGCAGAGGACCATGCAACTCCTCAAGGCACATCCCGAGAGAGAAAGAGACCAAAGAGATTTTCGAGCTACTTTTCAACCATGAGACACATCATTGATTATGAGCCTTCTTGTCATGGAGAAGCGACAAATCAACATGTATGGAAAGATGCCATGGCAAAAGAATATCAGGCCATCTTGAAGAATGATGTGTGGGATATTTTTTCGAGACCAGAAGGGAAGTCGGTAGTAACTTCCAAGTGGATCTATAAAATCAAACATGTATTTGATGGAAGTGTCGAGAAATACAAAGCGAGATTTTGTTGGCAGCCACACATGATTTTGATATTTAACACGATCGAAAGAGATTACACTTTTCCGTAGATATCATCAACTCAAATTTGTAAACATTTTTCCGAGTTTCGAAATGATTGGTTGATTAAAGCTTACCTTATTGAATTCTTTATTGCTTGCATTTCCGTTTGTTTTATTTTTAATTCATGACTGTAAGCATGAATTAAACATAAAACTTGGCTTGGTTTAATAATTTTGTGCCTTAGAAATATCTTTTAAAAATCCATCCATATGTAATTGAAATTCAAATCTTATGAATTAGTAGAATGATCCATTATCGAATTTTTGTGTTAATATGGTTGTTATGAATTCAATGGTTCAATAGTTCATTGTTGAATTGTTTTGATACATGAAGAGCCTTTGTTAATTTTCGATATTCTTCTCATGATTTCAATGGTCGTATCAACATTTATACCGATGAGTACAGACCTGTTGTACTTACGTTTTCACCTTACCTTGCTGGCTCAAAACATTAATGAAGCTATTCATTATCTGTTTAGGGTTTTGTACTATGTAGTTTTGGCACTCATCGCGAGAGATGGTAAGGAATACAATGAACCCTCTAGTTTTTGTTCTCACTATCTAAGTTATGATAACCCACAGGCTCTGTTATTTTCATGTTTCCACTCTCTGTTCCAACCTGGTTCTGTTGCTCGCGCGATTGAAACCTAAAACTATTCCGAGTGATATGATTATATCCTTTTCAGAGTGACCATGGCTCCTTTGGTTCGGATTGAACCAAATGACTATAAGTTTATTTTTAAGAAAACTCGTAATTGCATGCCTAAGACACGTTTTTGCGAGAAGGTTCTGAGAAAATGGTTATGAATTTGGCCACGTCGTTTAAAACCCATTTCGTAAATGGGGTCATTTACCTCCCATGCAGGCAGTTTTTTCAGAAACCACACAGTTTCGGAGATACATCTCATTCTTTGGAGGGACAATTTTTAGAATTTCTTTTGCAGCTGAAGTAAGCATTTTTTATTTTTTTTGCTCAGAGATTCAAGCCTGTTGATGGTTTTTTCGGCGGGTTTCAAGTTATATTTGCCCTTTTATCTGTATATGAACATGTGTAAGATATATAGGCGTTTATCAGAAGCAGATTTTAAATACTTTGTCTTGGTCTTATCAAAATTTTGTTGTCGTTGCATTTAACTCGGATTGGGGATACCTAGGAGGGTTTCCTGTACATAAACGTTTTTGCCTTATCCAAGAGCATTGTAGACTCGTGTTTGTATTCCAATACAAACCTCGATATAATTTTGCGCCCAGGAAATCGTTAGAGGAGGTAGTGGATGTATTGAAAGAAAATGTTTCTCGTGCCCCTACTGTTGAGCCAATTCCCGATATTGTTCACAAACCAACTGTTAGGAAAATCCCCAAAAAGAAGAAACAGGGTAACTCAGATTCGAGCTTTACAAACAAGGGGATAAGCAACCTAATAATATGATCATTAAAAACTCAACAAAATCCACTGTTATAAATTTGGATTTATTAGATGTATCTTTGGCAAATTGCTAGAATAGTATATAGTTGTTTTGTTTTGATTCTGTTTTAAAAATAAAATAGGTAGATTTAAATTTTGATTTCATTTGCTAATTCTGTAGCAAATCTCTTTTTAATAATAATTAGTTATTAATAATTATTTTTCTAATATATCAATTGGCTTTGCTATTCTCATGAAATGGGAGATTATGTTGTTGATTATTTGGAGGAAATATTTTCAATTATACACCTAAATGATTAGTAGTTTCTCCTTCTTTATGTTTTATAAAAAAAATGATTTAATTTTGAATAAACCAACTCTGTTATGAGTGGTTTCCAATCCACTATTTTTGTAATATTACTTGATTTTGGGAGATTCAACTCTATCCTGTGAGATATGAGTATTTGGATCCTGGATTACTTTAAATACTATTCACTCTTGTTAGTGAAAAAAGATCATGTATTGGAACGCATTATGGACATGTAATTCCCAAGACTATATGGACAAATTGTTCACATTTCGACTTTAGACCAGTGTGACATTGTTCCATTTATGTTTTTTCTATTATATTATGGAATATTAATATGTTATACAGCTTTAGCCTCATTAGCATATAATGTTTCATTTTATTCAGTGCTTTAAATTTTGTCTATAAATTGTCGTTTCATATATTATATTTGTGACCGTTATTTCACTTTAATATCATGATTTACGCTTGATGTTTAAGTTGATGTATCAAATGAATGCTTCACATTAAAATTTCTTTTACTGTAAACATTCATCATTACAAGGTCACTGGATCTATATGTTTATTACTCTGTTTTTATATCATTGCTCCCACAAAACACCTTGAGTTTATTCTGGAGATGTTAGCACAAGCCTGTTACAGATTTCTCTCACAGGTAAGATACCTGGAAGTTCAGATTGCATAGGGATATAGACACAATATGAGACTAATCTCAGGTTAGTTTTATTTGTACTCAATTTCTGTTATTAGTTTATTTGTTAATGAAATAAGATAGTTTAAATTGGTTGTGACTCTTATTATGTTCTTGTTTCAGACTATGTTTTATTAGTATCTTTAGAGTTCTTAGATTTTAGATTATTAAACAAAAAAAATGTGCTTTCTTTATCTACCTCATTAACAATTGCAAAAACATTGATTTCGCAAGACATCCACCAAAACTTGCATTTTGTAAATACCTTGTTCATAATCACATATTCATATTTATGTTTTAAACACTTGTAAATATTTAGATTCATATACGTAGTATTATAATTATAGCTTTAGTGTAGTTTATTTCTTTTTTTTGTTTTAGGATCCTAGTTGGCTAACGGAGCCATTAAACCCATCATGATAGATTATACCAAACGGCTTGAGTTAATTAGACAACCTCGGTACGGATCTATCCTTCCAGTTGACGGTGTGTCACTTACGCCCATCAACAAATGGTGCTAGAAGGAGGGTCGAAGTCGATTTAATGATTAAATGTTTCACCCCTCAGCCTTTCATAATTCCAGATTTATAAATTCTTCTTCTGTGTCATCTTATAATGCACTACAAGTCAGGATAGATGACAAGCTAACTATTTGTAGTCAATTTCTTCAAATTCTTAATTTTTCATGGTTCCTGCCCAAATCACTGTGTTGGAACATGCTTTCAATGTCACATTACCAGTTATTCCCAACAAGACAGTTGATCTCTTTTCAGAACTCACCTTTGATGGTGAAGGGAACACATCTGCAGTAGACCATATTTCTATTTTTTTTTATAAATGTTTAAGACATAATATCATTGATCCTAATGTTACATGCAGATTGTTCGCTCTCACCTTCCGAGGTCAATTTAAATATTGGTTTGAATCTTTTTCGGCTAATTCGGATCATTCTTTGTCTGAGTTTGTAATTGAATTTTTATCATATTTTAACAATTATGATTACGATGAATTGAGTGAAGAATTAAGTTGTTTAAGGAAAGAAAATGGCAAATCATTCAATGATTTTGCAATTAGGTTCATACATGTTTGTACTATATTCTCTTTGAAAGAAATGTCGCTTATTAATGAATGGTTTGAATATCTCGTTTCTCTCTCAGACAAGCAAGATCAATTAATTGTTAACTAATCTAAATTGAGCACTAATACTCAATCTCAAGATGTTTCAAATTTTCATGTTGATCTTGAAGAGTTTGAAGCACCACAATTTTTTTCAACTTCTTTCATTTTGGAAAATCATGAGCAACATCATATTTCACAAAATTCAATTGTCACCTCTAATCATTATTTGCCAACAATGTCTCCTCCTATCAAAGAAGGAACCTTGACTTTAAAAGATGACAGTTGTCACACTCTCATAGATTTTATAACTATTTCTAAAGAGGTCGACTGTGAAGTTGATAATCATGTAGACGATAAAACTTCCCCTAATTTAGTTGAACAGGTCCATGATCAATAAGTAGGAGACAAACCAAATGGGCACACTATTAATCAATCTTCTATCTCTAGTGATTTGCTCTCAAATTTTCCCTTACACAATGAACCAAATTGTCTCTTAGAAACTGTCTCGTACTCTTTAAAAGAGAATACAACAGAGGTTGATCAGTTTATACAAGGAGGGGGAACAAAACCAGATTTTTCCATGATCAATTATTTGAGGTTGAAAAGTATAATCGGCCAAATATTATTACCAGTGATGATTATTTAAAAATTTTGGTTGTTCCATTTAGTCCACCTCAAATAGTTAATCTTGAAGTATTTAAGCTCAATGGAAAGTTTCAAGAGAATGAGACACTTCTTTTCCGATCGAGAATCACGATAAGTTCTCACCATCTTGATCTGATCTTTTTACAAGATTCTTTCCTTGACAGTCTAATACTTTATTCTCATCGGGAATATTTGTCGTATATGAATTCTTTCGAACAATCCCATGTTAGTAATTGCATGTATTATGATAGGATTGCAGATTGATTGGAGTATTCATATCTCGAAAATTTTCCAGGGAATGGTAAGATTATCTTCATTTTATTTAGAGATTAAGGAGGTAACTCTGACATGCTCATTTTATATCCTTCAAATGGAGAAAATATGGAACGAAAGAAAAAAATTCAGGAGGATGGGGCACTTCGGTCTAGGCCAATGGTTATATCGGGTCCCCATAACTCTCACAAGCTTCACAATCTCATTCTTCCATACTTTTGTGACCCATATAATGAGAAAATTGCAGAATGGTTGGAGGATTCATACAAAAAGAATGTTCAAGGGAATGGTAAGGTCATGGTTGCTTTGTTTTTAAATGATGATGATAAAGGTAAGTATGATATATTTTTGTCATTTTTAGATATGCTACCATTCTTGTTAGTAATTTTTTATTTTGTTTCCATTGCAGGATTGGAGTTACTCCGATGGCTACATTGGAAGCATGACTTCACTTAGTATTTTGATTTGTTTAGTAGATAGAGTAGGTTTAGGAATAGGTTTCCTTTAGTTTTATTTCTCATTGTTTCTCTTTGTAATAATGCAGTTAAAGAACACAAGCGGGCACACCAAGAGAACCAGAATCTAACTATTATCAGGGAAATCCACTTTATATATTTTTCTCTCTGCTTTTTTATGAGTATTTCTTTAAAAAAAAAAACAGTTTTATCATGAAAATTTTAAATGGAAAGTAAGGAGATAAGTAAAATTTGAACTATCGATTCAACCCTAACCCAAGACACCACGAGTAGGATTGCACTCATATTAATGAGGATTTTCTGTTTTCTTTTAGGCTCTCAAGAAATATTTCACCTGATGATTTATGTTCTATCCTTTTGTAAATATTTATGATTTTTTTTCTTTTTCTGTTTTTATTTTGGTTCTTTTCATTTTCCTTGATTATTTTGATTTGTTTTCTAAATAATTATGTCTGAGTCACCATTTCCTTTATGGAAGGGAAATTAGAATTTTTATCCATGAGCAACAGTTGACGACTCTTCAAAGCACAAGTGTTGTAAATGCTAGAACTCGAATCAACAGAAGTAAATTTCTGTTCAAAACAGTGTTCCTGGTCTCTCTTTAAAATTACGAGAAGACACGATTATCATTAATAAAACTCTTAACAATGTCCCTGTTTTAAGGAAAACAACTCAATTATGTCTTCATGTCCTTGAGATGGTTTCTTGACAGAAATTTAAGTGTTCAAATCATGATGAAGGTCGTCAAACGAGGAAATAAGTTTTAAAAGATCAAGTTTTTTTTTTAAGGTCTTAGATTTTCAGTATCACCCCGCTCTCTTGAATATCATAAAGTTTCTGTAAATTTGTAAACAAATTCTAGAGAGTTGAAAGCACTGCAAGGTGTGGAAAGTGTCTGTAAACCCGCTGAGACACTGAATAGGTCTGCTGGCAACAGGTAAATGCATGCATGATACCAAGGCAACTTTGCCGGGGTACTGAACAGGCCTACTGGCAGCGAAGCAATGTCGGGTTTAAGAAAATTTTCAGATATGTCTTTTCGAATTGATCGAAAGTAAATATGTTCTTTATCATGAATGGATGACTCTTGGATAGGACAAAGGTGTTAGAGTGGGTTAAATGACATCCCTGCTAAGGCTATGGATGCATGTTGGTAGCAGTGGTCGTGTCAACAGTATCGGATTCAGTTGCCTAAACATCGTTTCACTCATAACCAAGATTTGATATCAGACTACATTTTTGACAAAAATACATCTGATGCTAGACTATGTTATTTTCAGAGTTATGATTAGTGTGCTTGACCTGTTGTTAACTATTTCTGAAAAAGTCATTTCATCTGATTCACCCTAACATGAATTTTATGGTGATGCAAAGATAACTGCTTCGCCCAGTACGTCGCCATTATTGGCAGCCATGCATGATTTTGATATTTAACACGATCAAAAGAGATTACACTTTTTCATAGCTGCCATCACCTCAAATTTGTAAACATTTTTCTGAGTTTCGAAATGATTGTTGGATTAAAGCTTACCTTATTTAATTCTTTATTGCTAGCATTTTTCGTTTGATTTATTTTTAGTTCATGACTGTAAGCATGAATTAAACATAAAACTTGGCTTGGTTTAATAATTTTGTGCCTTATAAATATCTTTTTAAAAGCCATCCATATGTAATCGAAATTCAAATCTTATGAATTGGTTGAATGATCCATTATCGAATTTTTGTGTTAATATGGTTGTTATGAATTGAATGGTTTGATAGTTCATTGTTGAATTGTTTTGATACATGCAGAGCCTTTGTTAATTTTTTATAATCTTCTCATGATTTCAATGGTCGTATAAACATTTATACCAATGAGTACAGACCTGTTCTACTTACATTTTCACCTTACCTTGCTGGCTCAAAACATTAATGAAGCTATTCATTATCTGGTTAGGGTTTTGTACTTTGTAGTTTTGGCACTGATCGCGAGAGATGGTAAGGAATACAATCAACCCTCCGGTTTTCGTTCTCACTATTCGAGTTATGATAACCCACGGGCTCTGTTATTTTCATGTTTCCACTCTCCGTTCCGACCTAGTTATGTTGCTCGCGCGACTGGAACCTAAAACTATTATGAGTGATCTGATTATATCCTTTTCACAGTGACCATGGCTCCTTTGGTTCGGATTGAACCAAATGACTATGAGTTTCATTTTTAAGAAAACTTGTAATTGCATTCCTGAGACACTTTTTTCCGGGAAGGTTTCTGAGCAAACAGTTACGAATTTGGCCACGCCATTTAAAAACCATTTCAAAAATGGGGTCATTTACCTTCCTCTTGAGTAGTTTTTTCAAAAACCACACATTTTTAGAGATACATCTCGTTCTTTGGAGGGAAAATTTTCAGAATTTCTTTTGCGACTGAGGTAAACGTTTTTTTTCTTTTTTTTTTTGCTAAGATGGGATGATGTGTGCCCATGTTAAGGGTGAGGATGCCCATAAGTTGGGTGTGTCATTCCTATCTAGATTGAGATGAAACAATGTGTACTCCTATGAGGGGTGAAGGTGCCCATGTGATGGGTGTCTGTCAGAATCTGGACTGAGTTGTTATGACGCCTGGTCTCCTGCCTTGTGGACTCAGTTGAGTCAGGGTTGGGATGGTACTCCAATTGATTCTCCTGTGGAATCAGTGAGATAGAGATCTGTTGATTAGGACATCCATGTAGCTGAGCACTAGTGTATGTGTGAGATCCCTTGCTATATTGTCTGAGAGTAAGATTTACATGTAACCCTAATTGTGATGTAAAGGGTACAGGTCAGCTCCACCATGTGTGAAAGATAA
>JZKD02S0076989.1:263133-276043 GCA_000966675.3 Picea glauca
TTCCTTGAAAAATGAAGTGTATCCATGGCCTTTTTATAGCATTCCTTTGAGCTATTGTTCAACTAGTTTGTAGTGTGAAAATGGGCTAATTAGGGCATTTCTAGGTCTTTGACCAGCCACCCAGTCGAATCCAGTCCAGATTTGAGTGTCAAATCAACTTGGGAGTTGAACCATAAGTGGGTGGGAGGCCGATCACTCTCATAAATGCGTTGTTTCTCAGGTGAGCGGATTTTTGCGATAACTGTCGCGCATCGTGCGTATGTGCGCGATTTCTGCGTTCCTGTTCCGCGCATGTGCGCGCACACCTAGTGCCTTCACAACGCCCTTCAATTTTTCACTACTTTATATAGTTTTTGACCCTTTATGAATTCTTTGGTGTTAATTCAGGTCCATGGATGACTTCATCACTATTTGACGATGCTGAGTTCTTGTAACCATGTGCGGACGAAATTTTAGTGATAACAGATGCCCCCTGATGGATGAGGTTAGGAGCATACATATGGCCGAAATACATCAATGTTTCTTCTACTGAGAGTGTTTTTGTAAGAGAGAGAAATAGTGGGATCGTCCAGATCGATCCGTTGGAGGAAAAAAGGAACTGGTAGAACCCAACCTTCCATGAGGTGTGTAAAAAAAAAAAAAAACTGTGTACAAACGAGGCAGGCATGCCCCATGCTCGTGTCATGTAACTCAAAAAGATGAATGAAGTGTTGGTGTAGACAAATGCAGCGCCCTCAAGGGTGGTCATGATAAAGGAAAAAGAAAATTCTACAGATGAACATACTCTGAATATTAGGCAATGATCATGGTAATAAGTATCATCGATTATGTGGGCATTGATAGCCCAACCAAGTTCAGAGGTATTCGACAAATGAAAGAACTAACTGCAATAGTCGCAAAGTAAGACCCAACATAACATGAGAAAGTGTTAACGTCTAATGTTATGGGGGTCAACAATAGCAGGGAGAAATTTTGTTTCCCACTGTGCCATCCGAGATCTCTCATTGGGTGGGTAATGAGAATCAAGATACTGTCGCCCTTTTGGAAAACTGTGTTGATGTCGACAAAAAAGGGGGACGCGACTCCCAGAAGAAAAGGGCTTCATGAAATCTACTAGGTGAGATGAGGAAGTGGAGGAGGTACATGGACGAAGTCAAGATGTAGGAACACTCAAGGCTACCCTTGGTTGGATTATATGTGAGATAAAAAGTGGCCGCAACCGTTCAACGAGGTCAAGTGTTAGGGGGACAACAAGACCGAGGATAAGTTGTGCCAGAGGCGGGACAAGGTGAAAAAATTCAGAGGGTAGAGGTAAGTGGCCTGTGGGATACTCTAAAGACATGGACGATGTCAGCAAGGGTGGATGATAAGTAGTGCTCCAACCAAGGGTGACATGGGTTGCGGTTGGCCGAAAAAAGGGAAGCAAGTCGCCAAAGGTGACGATGAAAAGGCAATGCAGAGACTGGAAATAAAGGCGTTTGTACAATAAATAATGAATAATTGGGGAGAAGTGTACAAATACAGAAATGGGTGCCCCAGTGTGATATGGTTGGCCTGTATAGGGCATAATTTTCTCGGAGAACTGATGAAGGGTGGGGGCCCCATGGGTGGATTTTTGTACGAGGTAGGTGAAATGAAGGGAGATTTGCAGATGGGTAAACGGATTGTGGATGAAATGGAGGGTTCATGCTACTGTGGAGGTGCAGCCCGACCATAAAACCGTGGAGAGATAATCTGGGAGTCTGTTGGGAAAGCTAGAAAAATGAGGAGAAGGAGTATGTAGTTGATTCACGACATGATGTAAGACTATCGAGACTCCCATCCCTAAAGGTTGTTTGAAAAACAACATGAGTGTCAGAAGTGACAAAGGGTGCTATGAATGGGACAAATCATGTGGTTAAAAGTGCTACCGGGTGATAGTACCAAAGATGCAAATGGAGGTGTGGGTACTGCAAAGCTGGAAATGGGGGTCCTAGAGGCAAATGTCAGAGGGTGTGACTGGAAATGTAAGTGAGATTCAGAGGGAATGACTACATGCCAATGCTGAGTATATACCTGAAGGGGTTGTGTCGATGTATGATGACCAAGTAACTGCACACATGAAAACCAAATACCCGACATGAACAATATCTGAAGATAATCGAATATATGAGCATGTATTTGATAAGTGTGAATATGCGCATGCATACCTGATCAGGGTATGGAAAATGGCGCCCCGGGGGCTCAGGATAAAAAGAGGCCCAGGGACTATTGTGATGTAGATGATGGGATGTTGATCCTGTGGCTGAAGACAGATCGAGAAATGGACACCGTGGGCTCCTGGAATGGTGAGTGGAAGTTTGGAAAAAAGGCCTCTATATAGTTGTAGGGCCCACATTGCCACCTCATTTGTACTTGCTGCGATAGTGATTAGACGAGAAGCATTTAGAGGAGATTGTGAGATTCTGGGAGGACGAGGCATCCAATTGAGGACCCGCAAGCATCAGGTTAGTGGTTTGATCATCCTACATAGAATTAGGGTTTCATTTTATGAGCAGGGGCTATACGGAGGGTCGTACAGGGGTGGTTAGGGGGTGTGGGCCCCACATGTGCGGGTGATCTGGTAATAGGCACGCATAGGTGTGCAACTGCCCACTGGATATACATGCATGCGAACACTGGTAAGGGGGTAATGGGCATGCAATATGGGCATGCCTGTTGGTTGAACAGGTGCGCATATGTGTGTTCCTGTTGGTTGAACAGGCATGCACATGTGCGTGCCTGTATAGTGAAAAGTCACGCCTGAGAGCACGCCTGTGTAGTGAACAAGCACGCCTGAGAGCATGCCTATGTAGTTAATAGGCGCGCATATGTGCGCACTTGTGGGGTGTACAAGCATGCCTGTGGATTGAACAACCGTTCCATGGAGGCAAGGTTGATGGTTGTAAAATGTTTCTTTTTTATGTTTTTGATTGTCCATGTGGCTGACTTAGGATGGTTTTATGTTGTGTAGGTGAGCTGTGTGCACGATGCCTATTGGTTGGCGAGAGTGGGATTGGTCCCAGCTGTGAGACGCCATGGTTATTGAGGAGCCAAGTGTACGTGTGACTTTGGCAGCTAGTGGGCTGCTGAAGTTCTTTGAGTGCCCCTTGATATGGGCTTAGGAGTATCTCCTGCAGTTTCTTGTCCGGATGTGGAGTCCGGACCTGCACTGCTTCATAGTGCGGGGAGAGTAGATTCTAGGAACATCCATACCGGATGTGTATTTTTGACTGGGCTCCCATTTCTAGGAACATCCCTACCGACAAAGCCAGTGCTACCTAGAGATACGCCGCTCGCGACGGTGGGCTAGAGATATTGTTCGGGGCCAAACTATATGTCTGGCACAATTTTGATTATTGGGGCGATGGATGCCCTAACGCATCACTGTATAGCAGCGATTATTGTGAGAGTGTCCAGCTGAGGGTGATGGAGAGAGTGTTGGTTGGCGAGAATTTTGCCTGGGGGATGATGCTACATTCCAGGATGGTTGGGCAGCTAGACCACTGTTGGTCCATGGATACAGGAGAGATTTCCTTCGGATCCATCCTGGTGGCTTGGTTTCGGGAGAGGGTGCTGATGTTGCGCCCTAGGATTATATTGGGTGCACCTGGGGCACAAGAGTCGCGGTTGAGGCAGTGGTCGACTGTGTTTCTTCACCATGGTGGTGGCAAGGGTGGTCACTTCTTCACTACAGAGGTGGCACAGGTATGGCAGCAGATGTCGCAGGTGATATTACAGTACTCTTATGCCGGGGTTGACTTCTGGGAGGATCCAGACATGGTGCTACCTCCAGGGGAGGTGTTTGACCACCGAGGTATGTTGATGATTGTTATATGTATGTTTTTGTGTTTTTGAGATAGCATGCCTTATGTATATGATATAGATGTTGATACTATCTATTGTTTGTTTGTATGTGTAGATGTGGCACCTCGCAGGCGCGAGGTGGAGTTGCAGAGAGCATCAGCTCGTTAGCAGCCGGAGAGACTTCCATGGGGAGAGAGACGTTGACATGAGGATGCCCCAGTGCGACCAGCTGAGTTGGAGAGGGCAACGAGGAGATGCCGGTTTGATGACCCTGGTGTTGGGCCATCACATGCTCCTCTGGTGGCTGCCGGAGTGGATTTTGAGGACATACGTCGTTGTCTGGAGGCGGTGTTGCAGGATGTGCCTGAGGGCATATGGTATCGCATCCAGGATGAGGGTATCTTGGATGCGAGCAGTGACCATATGACTACCGCCAGGGTAGGAGGGACCGGCAGGGGGTGGACCACCACTGCCTAAGGGAGGGACGGGTGGTGGCGGGTCGCCACCGCCTAAGGGAGGAGCAGGCAGTGGTGCTCTAGAGGCACCATGAGTGGTGCTTCATGTATTGATGTATATATATTTTTTGTATATAGGCTGGTGAGCCCATTTTGTACCGAGGTGCTTCATTGGCCTGTGGATAGTTGTATTTTTGTATGTAAACATTTGGATGGCACTGTGGACCTTTCGATATATACATGAGTATACATTTTTGAGATCTATGTGGTGTTTACGTGTGTTTTGTTAATGTATTGATGATGTCTAATTTATATATGTGATGACAGTTTGTGTCATATGTTTATGTATGTGTAGAGGTAGCTTGATGTGATATATGCCAGTCTAACACAATATTAGCTAGGTTATTCATAATTTGATTCAATTGTCTTGGAATATGTGTAAATGTAATGGAATCAAAATGTAGAGATAAAAGTCTAACCTGCAGGTATTTGCGAAAGAGGCAAGGATCATAGATGCGGTACACATTGTTGAGCTGGAGTATGACTGGTTGAGAGTCGAGGAAGACGCTAAGGTGACGAATACAATGATGTTGGGAATCGGAGAGGAGTTCGATGACGGCTGTGTATTCAGCTTGGTTGTTGGTCGCTGAACCCAAACATAGTCCGCTCAAATGGAGCATTTCATGTGAGGGGGTGTAGAGAGCCCAAGCGGCCGAAGCGAGATTTTGTGTCCAACGGCTGGCGCCATCAGCGTAACTGATGTGATAGGCTGGTGGAGGAAGCATCTGTCAATAGCACAAAGGATAGTTTAGACGTGAGGGATGGAAAAAAGATTAAACACGCTATAAAAGAAATAACCTAAAGTAGAATGACTACGTTTAAGCGTAAAATTTCTTTAGATACAACCCATTGACGACTTCTTTGAGAGAGAGGCCTTCGGGGGAGGCCAGGACATATGCACCTTTGGTGAGAAAATGTTGGATAATGTATGGACCATGCCAGAGTGACTCAAATTTGTCATGGCCAAAGGTATCATGAGCGATATCGTAAGCCAGGACGAGGTCGCCTTTGCGAAATGAGCGAAGGTTGACATGTCGATCAAAGGTAGCCTTGGATTGTTTTTTAGCTGCCTTGTTGTTCTATAAGGAAGATCGACGATCTTCATCCAGAGACTCTAAGTTCAACAAGCACTGCTCCATTGGAGCAGTGTCTGGTAATAGCTCAATTGCGGTGCGTAAGGTGAGAATTTCGCACTCGATGGGAAGAGTGGCCTCAACCCCATGGACTACATGAAATGGTGTGAAACCAATAGTTGTTTTCACAGCCGTATGGTAAGCCCATAGCGTAGAAAATAACATATGATGCCAATTGGTTTTATGTTTATTAACCGTGCACTGTAACATGATCTTGAGGACTTTGTTAACTGCTTCGACCTGTCCATTAGACTAAGGGTAATATGGTGAGGCAAACTCATGAGAGAATCCTAACCGAGATGAGAGTTCAATGAAGATCTCATTCTCGAAGTGTTTCCCATGATCAGAAATGAGTTGGAGTGGTACTCCAAAGAGGGATATGACGGGGTTAAAGAAAAAACGCGATGCAGTGTCAGCGATGTTGTTGAAGGTGGGCATAGATTCTGCCCATTTGGTGAAGTAATCAACGGCGACAACAATGTATTTGTGACCATTGCTGGAGGGGGGATTACAATTCATGAAGTCAATGCCCCATTTACAAAAAGGGTCGACAGTGATGACAGGATGAAGAAGAGTGGGGGGGAGCTCAGGCTTTATTGGCGTAGAGATGGCATTGCTCACATCGTTTCACGACATGAATGCAATCGTGAAACAAGGTAGGCCAAAAGTAACCGGCTTGGATAATCATTTGAGAAGTGGATATGCCTGAAATATGGCCCCCACATGTGTCATTGTGGTATTCGTTTAAGACTCTATTGGCCTCACCAATAGTCAGGCATCAACGAAGAATGGTGTCGACTCCCCACTGGTATAGGATGTCTCCAATGAGGAGGTAGCGGGGGGCCTGATGGAGAATGCAATGACAATCGTCTTGTGACAGGTGGTTACCAAAATTTTGAGTTCGAAGGTAGACGAGGAGGTCTCCGTACCACGGATCATCCGAAGTGATGTAAAAGAGATGTTCGTCGGGAAAGTCGGTGTTGACGGGGGCACTAGTGGTGTCAGAGGGGAGGGTCGTGACAAGTTCGGTGAGAACGAGGGACTTCTTACTCTTAGTTGTTGAGAACTCATGGTAATACTTCTTAAGGATAATGATCCATAGAGCAAATTTTTTGTTAACTTGCCGACAACTGAACAAGTACTGCATAGGGTTGGAATCTACGACGACCTTTGTTGTGCAAAGCAGAATGTAGTGGCGCAGTTTCTGGACTGCGAGGACGACTGCAAGAGCAAGTTTCTCTTCGTGTTTATACTTTAAGGGTGGCCCTGAGAGGTTTTTACTAATGTAATAAATGACATGCTCACGATTGTCATCACCTAGATGCACGATAAATCCTTCTACTAATACAGTTGATGCTGATACGTAGAGGATATAGTCACGATTGTAGTCAGGTGTACTAATTAAAGGTGTGTTCGAGAGTGTTGTTTTAAGATCATCGAATGACTGTTGGGCATAGTCGTCCCAGTGAAATGGGAGGTCGTGACATAGTAAGCGAAGGAAACCATGTGCACGTATGGCATAATCTGGGACAAATCGTCATAGAAAGTTATCTTTGCCTTGTAGGCTCTGAAGTTGACGTAAATTCCAGGGAGGCGAAATTTCGGTGATAGCTTGGAGTTTGAGGAGGTCCATGGTAATACCGCTTTGGCAAACAATAAAGCCGAGGAGGCACCCTGCGGTGACACAGAACATGCACTTGAGAGGATTCAAGCGGATGTTGTACTGATGACATCGTTGAAAGATGATTTGTAAATCATCGAGATGTTGGGTGCATTTCTTGGATCGAGCTGTGAGGTCGTCCAAGTAGGTGAGGATGATATGAGCTAGATCATGAAAGATGTATGTCATAGCCCGTTGGAAAGTTGTGCCAACATTCTTTAAGCCAAAAGGCATGACACGATATGAAAATGTACCCCAAGGGGTAGTGAATGTGGTTTTATATTGATCGGTGGGGTGAATTTGAATCTGATTATAACCAGAGAATCCATCCATAAAGGATAGAGCCTCATGGCTTGCGCAATCATCGATAATTTGATCGATGAAAGGCATTGGAAAGTTGTCTTTGGGACATGCATGATTGAGATCACGAAAGTCTGTGCAAACGCGGATAGTGCCCTATTTTTTGTTAATGGGTACAGGGTTTAGAGTTTAGGGTTTGGGATTTAGGGTTTAGGGCGATGGGGTAAATGAACCCCGCAGCATGTAATTTGTCAATTTTGGCTTTGATGCCCGTGGATTTGGATGGGTGTAGAGGTCGTTGTTTTTGACGAACTGGTGTAATGTCAGGCCAGGTGTCGATGCGATGTTCGACGATAGAGGGATCGAGGCCTGGCATTTCCATGTAGGACCAGGAAAAAATATCCTGATATTCTTGGAAGAGGGCTTTATATGCAGTGATTTTTTGAGGAGTGCAAGCAGCTCCAATGGTGATTTCTTCGACGATGCCATTTTTTATGGAAATGCCAATTTTAATGGTTGGGGAAGTGTTGGCCATGTTGCCTTCTTCAAAAGCATCAGGGGCAGGAATGGGGTTTTTGAACCAGTTGATAGTCCCTGAGGGGATAAAATCCTTGGTTTCGACCACGTAAATAGGGTGTTGGTGAGGAGGCGCAGAGGCTTCCTGTGGGAAGAAGAGTGCGCGGTGGTGTAGCGCATCCCAGGGATAGTCTGGGTGGTTTAACTCTTCAATTATTTCTTCGTCGCATTGGAAGTGACGGGAATACAAGGAGTCATGGGGAGTGATATCGGTGATGGTGGTCGTGTGGTTGCCCCCTGGTGAGGAAGAAATAGGGGGAGCAACACTAGGAGATGGTGAGGGTTTGCTTGACATAAACCAGATATTGAAGTATTGAGGGGTACCCGTGGTAGTTGGGTGTAGAATGTCCATAGGGGAATGAGCAGGAGAGTTGGGGGGATTGGGGGGTGAATCCTCAGATAATTCATCTAAGAACCATGGAGGCATTGGAAGGGCCTCGGGTTTGGGAGAAATGACATGAAGATCCACTAGTGACGAGGTAATGTCAATTATCGACTCTGCAGGACGTGGAAGCAAGGTAAATTGGTGTTGCCTGTATTCAAGGATCATAGGACACTGGTATGTAAAATGAGCTAATGAGTCACAGAGAGAGCAAGGGCATCTCATACTTTCATTGACTGAAGTGGTGACATAAGGGATGTCAGTGATATTGGTGGAGGAGGATGTAGCAGGACTGGGGTTTTTCTGGAAGCTATGGCGTACTACGGCTAATGTCTGCCGAAAGCATGGTAGTGCTGGACAATGGTGGGTATAATGGCCATATTATGAACATATGGCACAAGAGAATTTGGTCTGCAACCCTTTACTACTGGAATGGGGGGTGGTAGTGGCAGGACTGGCCGTAGTGGCGAGTGTTGGGGGAGTGTGATTGAGTGGAATCAAATTCCATAACTCTGGTACAGATGGACAGTTGTTGGTTTGGTGTCCCTCTTTCTCACATAGTGCGCAAGGTGGTGGGATGCATGGAGGAAGTGGAGCTATGGGATCCTTCTTCTTTCTCCTGCCCCCAGCTGTGGTAGGGGGGTTAGTGAGTGGGGGTGTGGTGGGAGTAAGTATGTGAATCCTCATGGGGATTCCTTCTTTTTTGGGGGGGAGGGATGGTTGAGGGACCATCTCTGGTGGGTGTAAATACCAAACTGGGATTTCTAACACCATATTAGGTAGGGTGAGCGTTGCGGCTACCTGAAAAGCTTCGATGCCTGGTAGAGGGTAAAAGAAGGTAATTTGGTTGATGGCTTGGGGAACTGTCTCCCGAAATGGGATATGTCCTTGGGGAGAGGTGGAATCATGGACTGGTGGGGTCGATGAGTGTACAGGAGGTTCTTGAGGGGGGGGTTCTGCGACGAGTGGGATGTCAGATATGATAGAAGTCTCTATGTGAGTTTTGTTAGATGATACAACACATACTTGATTGGAAGGATGAAGGAGTGGTGGTGCTCCATGGTAAGTTCCTAACAAGGATGGATCTTTGAAAATCCCAGGACCCATCTCGACGAGTGGGTATGCATCGTGGCTTGTGTGAATGAGAGGAAGAATGTTATCGATGTTGGCATATGGATTAGGCTCGTAATGTGAGACTTGGTCAATAGTAACGATCTTCCCATTGTGGGGGAACATCATTGTCCGAAAGATGGAAGATGCCACTGCCTTCATAGCGTACATGTAGCTACGACCGAACAGGATATTATAATCAAGTGGGGCGTCCATAACTTCGATATCGATGAGAATAGTCTTGCCCTCGAGTTCGACAGGGACATTTTGGAAGAGACCTTCGGGAGACGATGGTCGCTCGCCATAAGCTCATAAGGTGATGGCAGAGGGTATGAGTTCGGGGGAACCAAGCTTCTGCCATACCATTTTGGACATAATGCATGTAGATGCACCTTCATCGATGATACACCAATGAACTGTGATGTTCCGTATTTTTACTGGTATTTGAAAAGCAATCAAGGCGGGAAGGCGAGGTTCTCCGCTGTCAAGATCAAAGGTAATGAGTCAGGTATATGCGGGGTTGACTGCCCCCCAAGGAGGAAAGTAATGATTTCCGCTGAGTAGGACAAGTCTGGAGGACCTCCAAAACTAACATGGCAGCCAGGGATTGTGCTAAGTCATCTACCAAACTATAGTTATGAGTTTCCCTAGCCTATGGGTTGTGAACATTCCTATGCAATAGGATGTGAGGGATGCGAAGAGGTGGCTTGGTGGTAGGGTGAGGGATCACCAACGGGGGTCCCGTTGGTGTAGGGTTTGTCTCTGGAGGGATAGGAGGAGACTCAGCGGGTGCATAATATTGATGATTACGTGTCTGCAGAAGGATTTCTTCCTCACTAGTGAAGAGAATTGTGCGATCTGCTGGATTGTTGGGGTTGAGGTATTGTCCCACCAGAGGTGGAGGATATTGTGTGTACTATTGGTTGTTTATCACACCTTGATGTGGAATAGGATACTACAGCATGGCAGGAGGGGTTTGTTGCACGTATTGTTGTGGTGCATGTTGAGGGGCAGGCGGTGCTGGAGGATGGGGAAGACTACTAGAGTCTTTCAACCGTTTGAAATCAACGATTTGGGGGAAATGATGAGTGTAATGGCCGAAATCTCCACAAAGGGCACAAGGGAAGTTGGTTTTAACATTATTGTTATTTCTCCCTTGGCGCTTATTATTATTGCCCCCCTGGGGGTTTTGATGGCCCTAGTTCTGGTTGCCTCTAGTGGATTGGTGTTGTTGGGGTTGATTCCCACATTGAATTGGTTTGTTGTTATTCATGTTCTGGAATTTCTTCTTGGCATTGTTCGAAGGATGGGTTGGATTGGCCGTATTCAACTATTCAAAATTTTGGTATTGCTGAACGACAGAGGGTTGAACAAAATTCACCCTCGCATGAGGATGTGGGGGAGCCATGGGTTGTGGAGGACTAGGAAATGGGAAGTATGGATTCTATGGTGGTAACAATCCATAAGGTACATAGGAAGGCATAGTTCTTTCGCTAGTACTATAAGCTGAAGTAGAGGGGGTACCAGAGTTCGTTTGAATAGGTGGATGTATGGGGGGTGCCGACGGTGGTCCACTGATGGGTGGAGGTATCGCAACAAGGTATGGTTGTTGATAAGGGGGTGGGGGGTAGTAAGAAGTTCCCCCGTATGCCAGCAGGTATTAAGGTGTTCCATACATCGAGGGTGGTTGGGCTTGTGGACCGTGGTGAGTGGTGGTACCAATCAGTTCGTCTGTTGAGTGAGACATCCCAGGTTTTTCTTGGCCAAATGGTACAGGTTTTGGAAGATCAAGAAGTATAGTGTATAAGTACCCTGACTGCACATAGATGAGGTCATACTATTGGGCCTTACTGATGGATTCCTCTTCAGATTGAGGGAAGGTGGAAGCTACATTCTTACTGAGGAGAGAGACAAGTGATCTAAGAAACCAGTTGAGACACTGTTGCTTGGTGGTTTCTTCTTTGCACAAACTACGTCGCCTACACCACTCATGAATGTGGTCAGCGATATGTGTGGCTGAGGTTTATTTGAAATTATAAAGTAGTTCTAGACCATTATCGTGGTGGATTGGTAATTGGAAGAAGGTCAAGAATGCTTTGGCCAAGGAATCAAAAGTTGCGTGGGACTGTGATTTTTCTTCTACATACCATTTGGCTGATGGGCCAGTGAGTGTGCGTTGAAATAATCGCATTCTGATGGAATCATCCATAAT
This sequence comes from Picea glauca, assembly GCA_000966675.3. Taxonomy (NCBI): domain Eukaryota; kingdom Viridiplantae; phylum Streptophyta; class Pinopsida; order Pinales; family Pinaceae; genus Picea; species Picea glauca. The sequence goes on from JZKD02S0076989.1 coordinate 274,847, forward strand.
ACTATTGGAAGAGCACCATAGGTGAAAGGTCATGACATGGTTGGCAGGGTCATCGCCTGCCTTTCCTTCAAACTTTCGTATGTCTGAAGGTAGTTTGGTGGGCATTGCAGACCATGTGGGAGCATGAAATATAGGATCATTGGTGAGTTTGCTGAGATCTGGTATGTTCAGAGAGGCCAAATATGGCATCTTCAGTGGGGGAGGAGGATTAGCTCCGGCCATGGTGTGAGTGTGTTGTGAACTTGACCCTTGAGGGGGGCTAGGTGGGTTGGTTCTTCCCCCTTGAGAGGAAGTGGGTCTCCCACTTCTGTGTAAAGGAGAGCAAGTGAACGGATAACCTTGGGAAGTGGACCCAAGTAATGTAGAACCAAGCAAAGCTGAGCTTAAAAAGGTAGCACTCACAGGAGTGTGTGAAGGAAGTGTCGATGAGTGGGCAAGACCAGACACTCCCCCTAAGATAGGAGGGAGGTTTAGCAAGAGTCGTGAACGACGGGGGTTCTGTGGGTCCCTTATGATGTCCGACTAGATGCGTGAATGTGTGAAAAGAGTGGTGACAGTCATATAGAAACAAGATCCTTTGCGTTGAATGCTTACACAATACATATATCCAAATCAAACTGCAATCAGAGGTGGATCCTACATAAAATGTTTTTTGAAAAAGAAGCATATATGTGGGTAAGTGGGTTTTGTCCACATGGGGAATCAAAAGAAAACAAATTCTCATGTCCTAGAAGACATAACATCCTGCCTATGAAATTTCACTGGACCTTCCAATAGTACTCAACAGTGGGGTCTAAAGTCACTGGAAGAGAAACTAGTGAAGGATGAAATAATTGGTTATAATGAGGGGTAAAGGGGGCATATCTCGAAAGAGCTGGTGAAATTTCCCAATAGCCACACAAAATCCAATCAAGGTGCAATTACAGCCCACAATTGCCACCTGGGTAGATGTCCTAAAATTTGGTCACTAGGTACCTCGGTCAAAGTGCAACATTTAGAGTTTTTTCCTAAGAAATGGGTCACGAGATGGATCTCGTCCAAGAGGTGGGTGCCTCAAGGGGGGACTGTTATTGGATAAATCTATGAGTGCGGACACAAACCGATCTCCCTAGATCCACCTGGATCTAGAACAAAACAAGACAGAATATACCGCTTTCCCTAGATCTAACTATTGAATTAAATTGGAAGTGAGAAGAA
>JZKD02S0076989.1:308953-321833 GCA_000966675.3 Picea glauca
CTGTGGTTCCTTCTTCCTCCAAAGGAAGGCTCTTGAGGCCCTCACAAACTTGCTCTCCTTACAAAAATAAAATGAGAATGATGGTGAAAGAACTCCAAGCACATTCCCTCAATTGATAGGTGAATGGCTCTATGAAATGGTGCCAATGTAGTATTGTCAAAGAGTGAGTCCTTAACAATCTTAGTAGCATAACAATACATGAAATTCCTTGAGAAAATGATGGTTCTTCATGGATTTTTATAGCATGGCATGGGGTGATTATGTAACTCCTTTGAGGTGTGAAAAGGGGCTCCTTAGGGCTCAATTAGGTCTTTGACCAGCCTACCATGCGGATTCAGCTCAGATTTGATGTCAAATCGGCTTGGGAGCTGATCCATTAGTGGTTGGGAGGCCGACCAATTTCAATAAATGCGTCGTTTAGCAGGTGCACAGGTTTTTGTGCCCACAGCCACGCGTCGTGCGTGCATGCACGCATGGTACGTTTCTGTTCCGCGCATATGTGCGCGCACCCAGATTTTGTAAAGCGCCCTTCAATTTTTGGTTAATTTGTATAGTTTTTGACCCTTTTGCCATGCTGTGGAATTAATCCTGTGCCATGAATGACTTCATTACTGTTTTGATGATGCGGAGTTCTTGTCGCTATGTGCGGACGAAATTTCAGTGATAACAGATGCCCCCTGATGGATGAGGTTAGGAGCAAACGTATAGCCGAAATCCATCAATGTTTCTTTTGCTGAGAATGTTGTGGTAAGAGAGAGCAAGAGTGGGACCGTGTGGAGCAATCCATTGGAGAAGAAAGGAACCTGTAGAACCCAACCTTCCATAAGGTGCGTAACAAAATACAAGTGTGTACAGACGAGGTGGGCATGCCCCATGCTCGTGTGATGTAACTCTGAAAAAAGATGACTAAAGTGTTGGTGTAGACAACTGCAGCGCCCTCGGGGGCAGTAATGATAAAGGCAGAAGACAATTCTGCAAAGGAGCATACTCTGAACAATAGGCACTGATCGCGGTAGTAAGTAGCGATGATGATGCGGGCAGTGATGGCCCGACCAAGTTCAGAGGTCTTCGTCAAATGATAATAATAACTGCAATAGTCACAAAGTAAGACCCACCGTAACATGAGAAAGTGTTGGCGTCGAATGTTATGGGGGCCAATGACAGCAGGGAGCAATGGTGTTTCACCATGTGCCGTCCAATATCTCTCATTAAATGACAAATGAGAATCAAGATACTGTCGCCCTTCTGGAAAAAGTGTGTTGTTGTCGACAAAAGGGGAACGCGACTTCCAGAAGAAAAGGGCTTCATAGAATCTACTGAGGTGAGAAAGTGGCAGAGGTACATGGACAAAGTCAAGAAGTGGGAAGACTCAAGACTACCCTTGGCTGGAGGATGTATGAGTTAAACAGTGGCCGCAACTGTGTGACAAGGTCGAGTGTCAGGGGGACGCCAAGACTGAGGATAAGTTGTGCCAAAGGCGGGACAAAGTGAACAAATGCAGAGGGTAGAGGTAAGTGACCTGTGGAGTACTCTGAAGATATGGACAATGCCGGCAAGGGTAGATGATAAGTAATGCTCCAACCAAGGGTGACATGGGTTGCGTGTGGCCAAAATAAAGCAAGTCGCCAACGGTGACGACAAAAGAAAATGTAATGACTAGAAATAAAGGCGTTTGTACAATAAATAATGAATAATTTGGAAAAAATGTACAAATATAGAAACGAGTGCCCCAGTGTGAAATCAGTGCCCCAGGGAGGAAAAAATTTCTTGGAAAACTAATGGAGGGTGGGGGCCTCATTGGTGGGTTTCTGTATGAGGTAGGTGAAATGAAGATAGGTTCGCAGATGGGCAAACTGATGATGGATGAAATGGTTGGTTTGTGATCCTGCGGAGGTGCAGGTAAAAAGAACATAACCATAAGGCGATAATCCGAGAGTCCATATGGGAAGCTAGCAAAAATGAGGAGAAGAAGTATGTGGTTGATCTGCAACATGATGAAAGACTATCGGGACTCCCATCCCTAAAGGGTAATGAAGAACAACATGAGTGTCAGAAAGTGCCAAAAGGTGCTATGAATGGGACAACTCATGTGGGTGAGAATACTACCGGGTGACAGTATCGATGATGCAAATGGAGGTGTGAGTACTGTAGAGCCAGGAATGATGATCCTAAAGGCAAATATCAGAGGGTGTTACTGGAAAATGTAAATGCAGTATAATGGGGGAAGACTACATGCCAGTTCTGAAGATATACCTGAAGGGATGATGTTGATGACCGATGAGAAAGTACCTGCGCACATAACAACCAAATACCCAAAGTGAACAATATCTGAAGAGAATCAAAGATATGAGAATGTATTTGACAACTGTGACAATGCGCGTGCGTACCTGTCCATGATATGAAAAAAGGGCACCCCAGGGGCACAGGATGAAAAGTGACCCAGGGACGGCTATGATGTAGGCAGCGGGATGCTGATCCCGTGGCTGAAGACGGTTTGTAAAATGGACACCTTGGGCTCCCGAAATGTTGAGTGGAAGAAAAAGCCCTATATATAGCTATAGGGCCCACATTGCCACCTCATTTGTACCTGCTGCTACAGTGACTGGACGAGCAGTTTGTAGAGGAGATTTGGTGTTTCAGGGAGCATGAGGTATCCGATCGACGGTGTGCGAGTCTCAGGTTAGTGGTCTGATCATCCTGCATAGAAATAGGTTTCTAATTTTTGGGCAGGGTAGGTATGGGGGGTCGTACAGGGGTTTTAAGGGGATTTTTGGTAGGTTGTGGGCCCACATGCATGGGCGATTTAGTGGAAGGCGCGCATACGTGTGCGCCTGTCCACTGAATAAATGTGCATTGGTGCGCGTGAGGGTGAATTTAAGGCACGCCTGACTGGCGCGCCTGTGGGGCGAACAGGCGCGCACCAGAGCGCGCCTGTGGGGTTAACAGGAACGCGCCAGAGTGTGCCTGTGGTTTTGACAGGCACACCCTAGAGCACGCTTGTATTGTGAATAGGCGCGCTCACAAGCACGCCTGTGAGAAAAACATGCGCGCATACGTGCGCGCCTGTATAGTGAACAGGTGCGCATGTGTGCACGCCTGTGGGTGGTAAAACCATGCCTAAGAGGCAAGGTTGAAGGGTAAAATATGAGTCTTTTTGATGCAATAGATGGTTGCATAAGATGATATAGGACTTTGTGTTGTGTGCAGGTGGTTAGCAGTGATTATGGATGTCTGGTGGCATGAGCGAGACTGGTCGCAGTTGCGAGATGTTGTGGCCAATGCAGGGCCTACGGTTCGAGCGGCTTTCACAACCAGTGGGTGGCTAAAGTTATTTGAGTGCCCGTTGATACGGGCACAAGAGTACTTACTCCAGTTCTTGCTCCAGATGTGGAGTCCAGAGCTTCACTGCTTCCTCGTGCAAGGAGAGCAACTCCCCTTCACTGCAGTGGAGGATATATATTTTTTGACTGGGCTCCCCTTCCAGGGAACGTCGCTACTCGCAGAGCCTGTGCTGCCGAGGGATACACACCTGGCTGATGTCGCCCGACGATATTGCTCGGGCGAGAAATACATGTCTGGGACTATAGTGAGTGTGAGTGGGATAGATTTGTTGTTGCATCGTTGCATAGCGACGATTATTGTTCGGGTTTATGGGTCACTGGCAACCCAACGGATTAGTGGTGGCCAGCTGCTAGTGCTAGAGAGGGTGGTGGTGGGTCATGAGCGGTTCACTTGGGGTCTTACACTGCACGCGCGGATGATCGCACAGTTGGACCGTTGTCGGTCCACAGGGACCGGAGAGTTTGCGTTCGGTTCTATCCTGGTTGCCTGGTTCTTGGAGAGGGTGCCGATGCTGCGCCCGAGGGTTCTACTAGAGGTGCCAGGGGCACGAGAGCCGTGCTTGAGGCGGTGTTCATCAGTTTTGGTTCGCCACGGTGGTGGCGAAGGTGGGCATTATTTTACGGCGCAGGCGGCGCAGTTATGGCGGCATATGCCGCAGGTCATACTCTGATATCCCTATGCTGGGGTGGACTTCCGGGATGATTCGGACATGGTATTGCCTCCTGGGGAGGTTTTTGATCACCGAGGTATGTTGAGTTTGTGTATGTTTTTGACGTATGTTATGTTTTTGATATACCAGTTCATATGTGATATAGACGCTGATATTTGTTTGTTGTTTTGGGCCTGTGCAGATTTGGCACCTCGCGGGCACGAGGTGGAGTTGCAGAGAGCGCCGGCACAGCGGGAGCTGGAGAGACTGCCGCGTGGAGAGAGGCATCGGCGGGATGAGGCTGCGGGGTTAACCGCAGAGCCCGAGAGACCGGAGAGGAGGCACCGATATGATGACCCTGGTGCGGGGCCATCTCATGCTCCTCCGGCAGCAGCCAGAGTAGATTTGGATGATATACGCCGTCATCTTGAGACGGTGTTGCAGGACGTGCCTGAGGGCATGTGGATTCATATCCAGGACGAGGGGTTCCTGGAGCAGTGCATCAGATTACCGCCACCATGGCGGGGTATAGTGCATCGAGGAGCTGTTCTTGCCGCGATGACTAGTGGATGCCTACCACCGGGGCAGGAGGGTCCTGCAGGTGTTCCACCACCACCGCCTGGGGTAGGTGGGGGTGGGCCACCACCGCCTCCTGAGGGAGGCGCAGCTGGGGGTGCGATAGAGGCACCCTGATTGTATATTGTATATCTTTTTGATAGGCTGGTGAGCCGATTTTTGTACCGAGATGTGGCACGGGCCTGCGGGCCGATGTATTTTTGTATGTAAACATTCGGATGCCCGGATAGGCCCATATATATATATATGAGTATACATATTTTGAGATCCAAATGTTGTGTTTACATGTGTTTTGTGTTGATGATGATGATGCCTATTGTATCTATATGCTGTGATAGGATGTATGAGATGTTTATGTATGTGTAGCTTGATGTGATATATGCCAATATAACACCATGTTAGCTATTTCATCAGTTGTTTGATTCAATTGTTTTGGAATATGTGTAAATGTAATGGAATCAAAATGTCGAGATAATAATCTAACCTGCAGGTATTTGCAAAAGAGGCATGGATCGCGTACACGGTAAACATTGTTGAGCTGGAGAACGACTAGTTGAGAGTCGAGGAAAATGCTAAGGTGACAAATATGATGATGATGGGCATCGGTTAGGAGGCCAATGACAGCAGTGTATTTGGCTTGGTTGTTGGTTGCTGGTCCCAAACAGATGTCGCTTGAATGTAGCATTTCATGTGAGGGGGTATATAAAGCCCAAGCTGCCGAAGCGAGATTTTGTGTCCAACGGCTAGCGCTGTCGGTGTACCCAATGTGGTAGGCTGGTGGAGGAAGCATCTGTCAATAGCACAAAGGATTGTTTAGACGAGAGAGGTGAGAGAAAAAAGATTAAAAACTCTAGAAAAAGAAATAACCTAAAGTAGTATGACTACTTCTAAGCATAAAATTTCTTGAGGTACAACCCTTTGATGGGTTCCTTGAGTGAGAGGCCTTTTGGGGAGGCCAAGATGTATGTGCCTTTGGTGAGGCAATGTTGGATGATGTAAGGGCCATGCCAAAGTGATTCTAATTTGCCGTGGCCAAAGGTATCATGAGTGATATCATAGGCCAGGACAAGGTCGCCTTCGCGGAATGATCGAAGGTTGACATGGCAATCAAAGGTAGCCTTGGATCATTTTTTAGCTGCCTCGTTGTTATGTAATGAAGATCGACGATATTCATCCAGCGACTCCAAGTTCAGCAAGCGCTTCTCCATTGGAGTAGTGTCAGGTAATAGCTCAATTGCGGTGCGAAGGGTGGGAATTTCGCACTCGATGGGAAGAGTTTCCTCGACCCCATGGACTAAATGAAATGGCGTGAAACCTATAGCGGTATTTACTGCCGTTCGATAAGCCCATAGCGTAGAAAATAACATATGATGCCAATTGGTTTTATGTTTATTAACCGTGCGCTGTAACATGGTCTTGAGGACTTTGTTCACTGCCTCGACCTGTCTATTTGACTGAGGATAATATGGTGAGGAGAAATCATGAGAGAAGCCTAACCGAGAAGAGAGTTCGATGAAGATCTCATTCCCGAAGTGTTTCCCATGATCGGAAACAAGTTGGAGTGGTACGCCAAAATGAGAGATGACGTGGTTAAAGAAGAAGCGCGCTGCAGTGTCAGCAGTGTTGTTGAAAGTGGGCATAGCTTCGGCCCATTTAGTGAAGTAATCAACGGCAACAACAATGTATTTGTGACCATTGTTGGAGGGGGGATTACAAGTCATAAAGTCGATGCCCCATTTACAAAAGGGGCCCGCGGTAATGACAGGGTGAAGAAGAGCGGGTGGTGCTCGGGCTTTGTTGGCGTAGAGATGACATTGCTCACATCGTTTCATGGCATGAATGCAATCGTGAAATAAGGTAGGCCAAAAATAACCAGCTCAGATAATCTTCTGAGCCGTAGAGATACCCGAAAGATGTCCCCCACATGCGCTGTTGTGGCAGTCATTTAAGACTCTGTCGGCCTCGTCAATAGTCAGGCAACGACGGAGAATGGTGTCGACGCCCCGTCGATATAGAATGTCTCCAATGAGGAGGTAGCGGGGGGCCTGATAGCGAATACGCTGACGATCATCTCATGATATATGGTTACCAAAATTTTGAGTTCGTAGGTAGACGAGGAGGTCACCATACCAAGGATCATCTGAGGCGATGTAAAAGAGATGTTCGTCAGGAAATTCGGTGTTGATGGGGGGACTGGTGGTGTCAGAGGGAAGGGCCGTGACAAGTTCGGCGAGAACAAGGGCCTTCTTACTCTTAGGTGTTGAGAACTTGAGGTCGTACTCCTAAAGGATAACGATCCATTGAGCGAATTTGTCATTAACTTGGAGACGACTGAGCAAATATTGCATAGGGTTGGAATCTGCGACGACCTTGGTGGTGCGAAGCAGAATGTAATGGCGCAGTTTCTGGACTGCGAGGACAACTGCAAGAGCAAGTTTCTCTTCATGTTTATACTTCAAGGGTGGCCCTGAGAGGTTCTTACTGACATAGTAAATGATGTGTTCACGATTGTCATCTCCGAGCTGGACGAGGACGCTGACTACTGATACAGCTGATGCTGATACGTAGAGAATGTAGTCGCGATTATAGTCAGGTGCACTAATTAAAGGTGCATTTGAAAGTGCTGCTTTAAGATCATCAAATGACTGTTGGGCATAGTCGTCCCAGTGAAAAGGGATGTCATGATGTAGTAAGCAAAGGAAACCATGTGCGTGGATGGCATAATCAGGAACAAAGCATCGCAGAAAGTTATCTTTGCCCTGTAGACTTTGCAGTTGTCGTAAATTCCGAGGAGGTGGAATTTCGGTGATGGCTTTGACTTTGAGGGGGTCCACGGTAATACCAATTTGGGAAACGATAAAAACAAGGAGTCGCCCGGCAGTGACACAAAACACACACTTGAGAGGGTTCAAGCGGATGTTGTATTGACGACACCTTTGAAAGATGATTCGTAAATCATCGAGATGTTGGGTGCGCTTCTTAGATCGAGAGGTGAATCATCCAAGTAGGCGAGGATGATGGTAGCCAGATCATGAAATATGTATGTCATCGTGCACTGGAAGGTTGCGCCGGCATTTTTGAGGCCGAAGGGCATGACACGATATGCAAACGTACCCCACGGGGTAATGAATGCGGTTTTATACTGATCGGCTGGGTGGATTTGAATTTGGTTATAGCCAGAGAATTCGTCCATAAAGGAAAGAGCCTCATGGCTGGCGCAGTCATCGATAATCTGATCGATGAAAGGCATTGGGAAGTTGTCCTTGGGACATGTGTTATTGAGATCGTGAAATTCGGTGCAGACGCGGATAGAGCCCTATTTTTTGTCGACGGGTACAGGGTTGGAAACCCATGAAGTGTAAGTGATGGGGTAAATAAACCCAGCCGTACGTAATTTATCAATTTCGGCTTTGATAGCCGCGGCCTTAGATGGGTGTAGTGGTCGTTGTTTCTGGCGAACAAGTGTGATGTCAGGCCAGGTGTCGATGCGATGCTCGACAATAGATGGGTCGAGGCCAGGCATCTTTGTGTATGACCAGGTGAAGATATCCCTGTATTCTTGGAAGAGGGCTTTGTAGGCAGTGATTTCCTGTGGAGTGCAAGCGGCTCCAATGATGATTTCTTCGACGACGCCCTTTTTAATGGAATGTCGATTTTGATGGTGGGGGAAATGTTAGCCAGATTACCTTCTTCAAAGGCATCAGGGGCAGGAATGGGATTGTTGAACCAATCGATAGGCCTGGATGGGATAAAATCTTTGGTTTCGACTGCGTAAACGGGGTTGTGGTTAGGAGGCATGAGGGCTTCCTGTGGAAGGAAGAGTGCATGATGATGTAGTGCGTCCCAGGGAGAGTCTGGGCGTTGTAAATCTTCCAGTATTTCTTCGTCGCATTGTAAATGATGGGAATACAATGGATCGTGAGGAGTGATCTCAGTGACAGTGTGATTGCCCCCTGCTGAAGAAACATAGGGGGAAATTCTAAGAGATGATGAAGGTTCACTCGACATAAACCATATGTTGAAGTATTGAGGGGTACCCGTGGTGGTTGGATGGAGAGTCTCCATCAGGGAATGAGCAGGAGAGTTAGGTGGGTTACGGGGTAAATCCTCAGATATGCCAGCTAAGAACCAAGGAGGCGTTGGGAGTGCCTCGGCTTCAGGTGAAATGACATGTAGATCCTCGAGTGATGAAGTAAGGTCAATTACTACTACTATGGGTTGGTGACGCAGGGTCAATTGACGTTTCCTGTATGCGAGGATCATAGGACACTGGTATGTAAAATGAGCCAATGAATCACAAAGAGAGTAAGGGCATCGCATGCGTTCATTGACTGAAGTGGTGACATAGCGAATGTCCGTGATATTTGTTGTGGAGGATGTGGTAGGGCGTGGGTTGTTCTGAAAGTCCTGGTAGATGATAGCTAATGCCTGCCAAAAATGTGGCAGTGCTGGACAATGATGGGTGTAGTGGCCATACTCGAAACAGATAGCACACGCGAATTTGGTCCTAAACCCTTTACTACTGGAAGGTTGGGTGGTAGCAGTAGGACTAGCAGTAGTGATGGGTGTTGTGGGAATTTGATTGAGGGGAATCAAATTCCGTAATTTCGGTAGTGATGGGCAGTTGTTGGTTTGGTGACCCTCTTTGTCACACAATGTGCAAGGTGGTGGGATGCGCGGAGGAAGTGGAGCTGTGGGCTCCTTCTTGTTTCTCCTGCCCCCAGCAGTAGCAGGGGGGGTAGGGAGTATGGGGGTAGTGGGGGTGAGGACAGGAATCGTCATGGGGAGGCCTTCCTATGGGCAAGGAACCATATCAGGTGGATGTAAATACCACACTGGGATTGCTAACACCATATTGGGTAGTGTGAGTGTTGCGGCTACCTGGAAATCTTCTATACCGGGTGGAGGGTAAAAGAAGGGAATTTGAGTGAGGGGTCGGGGAACTGTCTCCCAAATGGGATTGGGCCCCTGAGGGGGTGTTGATTCGTGGAATGTGGGGGTCGTTGAGTTTGCAGGAGGCTCCTGTGGGAGTGATGCTGCGACTATTGAGACGTCAGGAATACTGAAGCCTCCTGAGGAGGACGAGCATCCTCCGTATGAGTTTCCTTAGAGGAGATGACGCATACTTGATTAGGTGGAAGGAGTGGTGGTGCTCCATGGTATGTCCCTAACAAGGCTGGATCTTTGAAAATCCCAGGATCCATCTCGACGAGTGGATATGCGTCTTTGTTGGTGTGAATGAGAGGAAGAATGTTATCGAGATTGACAGATGGGTTTGGCTCATAATGTGAGACTTGGTCGATGGAAACAATCTTTCCGTTGTGGGGGAACATGATTGTCCTAAAGACTGATGAGGCCACTGCCTTCATATCATACATGTAGCTACGTCCAAACAAGATATTGTAATCGAGTTGGGCGTCGATAACTTCAATGTCAATGAGAATAGTTTTTCCCCCGAGTTCCACGGGGACATTTTGGAAGAGCCCTTCAGGAGAAGATGGTCGTCCGTCATAGGCTCATAATGTGATGGCAGATGGTATGAGTTATGGGGAACCAAGTTTCTGCCATACTGTTTTGGACATGATGCATGTAGATTCTCCTTCATCGATGATACACCGATGGACGCTGATGTTCCGTATTTTTACTGGTACTTGAATAGTGACCGCGGCGGGAAGACGAGGTTCACAGCTATCAAGGTCGAAAGTGATGAGTCGAGTATCGGCGGGGTCGACTTCCCCCAAGGTGGAAAGTAGTGATTTCTGCTGCGTAGGACAAGTCTGGAGGACTTCCATAAGTAACATGGTAGTCGGGGATTGTGCTAAGTCATCTACTAAGCTGTAGTTATGTGCTGCCCTAGCTTGTGGATTGTGAACATTCCTGGGCAAGGGGATGCGAGGGATGTGTAATGGTGGTTTGGAAGAAGGGCGAGGGATCATCAATGGGGGTCCCGTCGGTGTAGGGTTTGTTTCTGGAGAGATGGGAGTAGACTCAGCTTTTGTAGGATACTGACGATTGCGTGTTTGCAGAAGAATTTCTTCCTTACTGGTGAGGAGAATTGTTCGCACTACTGGATTGTTGGTATTATGATATTGGCCTGCCTGAGGTGGGGGATGCTGCGTGTCTTGATGGGTGTTTATGACACCTTGATGTGGGATAGGATTTTGCAGTACAGCGGGAGGGGGTTGTTGCGCATATTGTTGTTGTGCCTGCTGAGGGGCAGGTTGTGCTGGGGAGGGGGGAAGGCTCCCAGAGTCTTTCAACCTCTTGAAATCAGCGATCTGGGGGAAATGGTGAGTGTAATGACCATACATGCCACAAAGAGCACAAGGGTGGATGGTTTTAACATTATTCCTCCCTTGGCGTTTGTTGTTATTTCCCCCCTGGGGGTTTTGGTTCCCTTGGTTCGGGTTGCCCCCAGTGGGTGGATGTTGTCGGGGTTGATTCCTTCCTTGACTAGGATTGTTGTTATTCCTGTTCCTTCCTTTCTTCTTGGCATTGTTCGAAGGGTGAGTTGGGTTGGCTATGTTCAACTGTTCAAAATTTTGATATTGTTGAGCAGCTGAGGGTTGAACAAAATTTACCCCCGCATATGGATGTGGGGGAGACATGGGTTGTGGAGGTCCAGGAAACGAGAAATATGGATTTTTTGGTGGTACTGATCCATAGGGTACGTAGGAAGGCGTAGTACTTTCACTAGTACTATAAGATGATGTTGAGGGAGTACCATTGTTTGTGGGAACAGGTGGATGTAGTGTCGGTGGTGGTCCACTAATGGGTGGAGGTATAGCAACAGGATATGGCTTTTGATAAGGGGGTGGGGGGAAATAAGGAGTGCCCCCATATTCTGGCATGTATTGAGGTGTTGCATACATCAGTGGTGGTTGGGTTTGTGGACCATGGTGTGTGGTGGCACCTATTAGTCCGTCTGCTGAGTGAGACATCCCAGGTTTGTCCTGGTCAAATGGCACAGGTTTTGGAAGATCAGGAAGTACTGTGTATAAGTATCCTGAATATGCATAAATGAGGTCATATTGTTGAGCCTTGCTGATGGCTTCCTCTTCTGATTGTGGGAAGGTGGAAGCTACATCCTTACCAAGAAGAGCGACAAGTGATCTAAGAAACCAGTCAAGACATTGTTGTTTGGTGGTTTCTGCTTTACACAAACTACGTCACCTACGCCACTCATGAATGTGGTCAGCGATGTGGGTGGCTGAGGACTGTTTGAAATTAGACAGTAGTTCAAGACCATTTTCATGGCAGATGGGTAATTGGAAGAAAGTTAAGAATGCTTTGGCCAAGGACTCAAAGGTCGTATGGGACCCTGATTTTTCTTCAACATACCATTTGGCTAATGGGTCAGTGAGTGTGCGTTGAAATAATCGCAGTCTGACAGAATCATCCATAATGCTATTGGAAGAACACCATATATGAAAGGTCATCACATGATTGGCGGGGTCATCCCCTGCCTTTCCTTCAAACTTTGGTATGTCTGAAGGAAGTTTGGTTGGCATTGCAGGCCATGTGGCATCATGCAATATAGGATCATTGGTGAGTTTGGTGAGATATGGAATGTTGAGAGAGGCCAAGTATGGCATCTGTAGTGGGGTAAATATGTTAGTTCCAGCCATGGTGTGTTGTGAACCTGACCCTTGATGGGGACTAGGTGGGTTGGTGATTCCTCCTTGAGAGGAGGTGGGTCCCTCGCTTCCGTGAAAAGGAGAGCGAGTGAATGTATGACCTTGGGAAGTGGACCCAAGTAAGGTAGAACCAAGCAAAGTTGATCCTAATATGGTAGCACTCATAGGAGTGTGTGAAGGAGGTACCGATGAACGAGTACGACCAGATACTCCCCCTAAGATAGGAGGAAGGTTGAGCAAGCGTCGTGAACGATGGGGGTTCTGTGGTTCCCCTATGATGTCAGACTAATTGTGTGAAATGTGTGCAACAAGTGGTGAGAGAAATATAGAACCAAGAATCTTTGTTGTGAATGTTTACACAATATATATCTCAAAGTCAAACCGTAATCATATGTGCATCATACAAAAATGAAAAAGAAGCACATATGTGGGTAAGAGGGTTTTGTCCACGTGGGGGAATCAAAAGAAAGAAAATGCTCGTGTCCTAGAAGATGTAACGTCCTTCCTCTCAAAAAGCACTGGACCTTCCAATAGCTCTCAACAGTGGGGTCTGAAGTTACCGGAAGAGACACTAGTGAAGGATGAAATAACTGGTTATAATGAGGGGTAGAGGGGGAAATATCCCGAAAGAACTGGTGATACTTCCCAATAGCCACACAAAATCCAATCAAGGTGC
>JZKD02S0076989.1:323742-338807 GCA_000966675.3 Picea glauca
CATGTGGATTCAGCTCAGATTTGATGTCAAATCGGCTTGGGAGCTGATCCATTAGTGGTTGGGAGGCCGACCAATTTCAATAAATGCGTCGTTTAGCAGGTGCGCGGGTTTTTGCACCCACAGCCGCGCGTCGTGCGCGCATGCGCGCATGGTATGTTTCTGTTCCATGCATATGTGCACGCACCCAGATTCTGTAAATCACCCTTCAATTTTTGGTTACTTTGTATAGTTTTTGACCCTTTTTCCATGCTGTGGAATTAATCCTGTGCCATGAATGACTTCATTCCTGTTTTGATGATGCGGAGTTCTTGTCGCCATGTGCGGACGAAATTTTAGTGATAACAAGTAGTACCCAACCCTAAGGATTTTGTAGGCTGTGGTTTTCCAAAAATGGTGCCCTCCACATAGGTTGTCATGAAATTCAACAATGACCCTTTCAGCCTCTTGTGGATTCATACATTTTAAAAGCACCCCCAGGGGGTCTTTCTAATATAAAACTCGATCAACAAGGCAGTATTTGACTGCTTTGAGATTTAGATCTCTTTCCTTGTTCCTTTGTAGGCCATCGGGAGGCTGCAACTCTTGCTGAAAATATATGACATCCTTGTACCAAGGACATCGCACCAATGGGGGTTCTGCTTCAGACAGCTGATCTTGCCGAATTTTTGAGCATTCATTAATGAAACTTACCCCCAAAAATTTGCAATTTTCTTTAGACAACAACTTCGCTAAACCTTGACCTTTGATCAATTTGGTAGGCCTTATCTCCAGATCAAACTCAAGGATCTTGGCTATCCATTTACTCCTCCTTCCGTCTATGTCAGGATGAATAAGAATGTCCTTCACAGCAGCTGAGGGAACATAGGCAATGATTTTTGACTACAGGACATAGACTCTAAAATCTTCGAGAGATTTCAACAGGGCATAGGCCTACTTCTCCATGATGTTGTACTTGACCTCATCATCCCTTAACGCTCTGCTAAAATAGGCAATAGGCTGCTCCAGCCGGGCATCATTTTTTTGTAGTAAAATAGTAGCCAATGTGTCAGATGAGGCAAAGGAGAAAATAAGGAAATCCTTTGAGTAATTGGGACTGATAAGCACGGGAGGTTTGGTCAAGGCTTTATTTATCTGATCAAAGGAATTTCGAGCCTTATAAGTCCACCTTACTTCATTTCCCTTTCTCAACATGGTTGTTATGAGCTTTACCATCTCAGCAAAGTTAGAAACAAACCTCCTTAGAAAATTAATTTTACCAAGGAAAGAATGGACTTCTTTCCTGGATATTGGGATTGACAAGGCTTGGATTGCTTCAATTCTGCTAGGATCAATCTTGACTCCTACTACTAATACTATGTGGCCCAGTAACTTTCCCTCCTTCATGGCGAACATAGATTTTTTTGGATTCAATGAAAGGCCAAAACTCCTCCATTTCAGAAAAACCTTCCTGAGATGACAACAATGTTCTTTATCAGATTTGGAAAAGACTGTGATGTCATCCAAATAGATAACCACAAACTTATCCTTTTCCCCAATGAAAGCTATGTCCATGGCTTGTTGAAAATTGGCTCATGCATTCATCAATCCAAAGGGAATTTTAGCATACATGAATGTGCCCCATGGAGTGGTAAATGTTGTCTTTTCTCATTCCTCAGGCAGAACAAAGATTTGACTGTAGCTAGAGAATCCATCAATCATGGAAATCCTAGATGATCATGTCACCTTCTGCAATATTTGTTCCATCTTTGGCAGGGGGTAATTGTCCTTCCTTGAGCTCCTGTTCAGGTTTCTAAAATCTACACAGAGTCTGATTTCCCCACTCTTCTTCCTTACTAGGACCAAGTTGGCCACCCATTCTAAATATCTCAATGGCATGATGATCTGGGCATGTAGCAGCTTCTTCACCTATCTCTCCATGATAGGCAACAATGTAGGATTGATCTGTCTTAGTTTATGCCTAAATGGATTTGCCTCCCTTTTCAATGGGATTTTATGCTCAATGACAGAAGTGTCATAAGTTTTGAGGTCTTTATAGGTCCAAAAGAAAACATCCACAAACTCCCTCAATAATTCAATGTATTCGGCCCTCTGCTCCTTTGTCAGGCTTCTTGACAATTTGACAAACTTGGGCTCATTCTTGGTGCCAATGTTGCACTGAGTTGTATCACCATCATCATCTAAGATTTTCCCCTTCAATGCCACATCATTTCTATCAAAAATCCTTTCCAAAGGAACTAGTCCCTTTGGAATATGATTGTTGGGAAGCTGCACAATGTCACGCTCTGCATTCTTGCTCAAAAAATTACCATCATCAAGCTTTGCTTCGGAAACAGGGTCTTGATCAATATGCAGTGCTGAAAATTCTTCAACAGTCTCCAAGAATCTTTTGATCTCAAGATCATCCTTGAACACCTTCCAATGTTTGACATTGTCAGGTATGGAGGGCCTGTATCTTACTTTTGCCTCATATCTGAGTTTGGGTGGCAGGGGCACTTTGAAATTGCTTGCTGATGTAGCCAGAAAACCAACCACTGTGTTCTTCTCTCTTGGAACGAATGAAATGTTAAATGCCGAGAAGAAACTGTCGATTAGGTCCCATACTTCATTTGTGTAACTCCTAAGTCAAGGATGCTTGGCCTAATAGGAATTTATGATCTATTGGACTATCAATTATGCATCTTCGAATACTGCTACCTCTTGAATTCCCATTTCCTTTGCAGCTCTTAAACCTAAAACAAGAGCTTCATATTCTGCCACATTGTTGGTTGTCTCGAACTCTAGCTTGTATGACAGAGATACGGTTTCCTGAGCAGGTGACACAAAAAACACTCTGGCACTAGTGCCTTCCCTTGAAGAGGCTCCATCAAAGAACATTTTCCAAACAGAGGTGATGGGGGGAGAAAATTCATGAGAAGTAGTGGGCTGCATTCTGAGTTTTAGAAGAGGCTCGGGAGCGTTAGTGAGTTGTAGTAAACTGGAGCCTAAATCAGTGTCAAGGGAAAATATAGGAAGGTTGGTAGGATTGGCTTCGTCACTGATTATGTAGGCCAGCTGGGCTTCTCTGTACAGTCTCCTATGTTCCCCCCAAAACACTGGAATAGTAGCATAAGTTAGGTCCATTTTTAGGGTTCCCCCAAGTCTTTTTATCCAAGACCTTGACAACAACATACCAAACTTGGGGGGGACATCCACCACTACAATGTCCATGACCACACTTTTCATGGGCAGCTGAAACAAGGTCACAACCAGATATTTGATGACTCCTAGACATTGAACTTTCCTGGAGTCAGAGGAATAGAGGTCATGATAGGCTCTAGTGACTTCTAGTCCTAATTCGTCCATGACAGTTGTTATCACTAAAATTTCGTCCGCAAATGGTTACAAGAATCCAGCATCATCAAACAGTTACAAGGTCATCCATGGACCTGAATTAACACAAAAGAATTCATAAAGGGTCAAAAACTATACAAATAGTGAAAAATTGAAGGGCACTATGAACACATTGGGCACGCGCGCACATGCGTGAAACAGAAACGCAAGATTCGCGCAAATGCGCACGATGCACGACTGTTGTCACAAAAAGCCGTGCACCTAAGAAACGATGCATTTATGAGAGTGGTCGGCCTCCCACCCACTTCTATTTCAGCTTGCAAGTTGATTTGACACTCAAATCTGGACTGGATTTGACTGGGTGGCTGGTCAAAGACCTATAAATGCCCTAATTAGCCTCTTTACACACAACAAACTATTTGAACAATAACCCAAAGGGATGCTATAAAAAGGCCATGGATACACTTCATTTTTCAAGGAATTCAAAGAAAAGTTATGTTGCCATTATTCTCTTGAGGACTCTTCTATCCTTGCCAAGAGTATATTTGCATCATTGCATTGGGAAATCCATCTCACCCCTTGAGTGGATTAGCAAAGAATTCTTTCACCATTTTCATTTTCTTTGTCAAAGTTGTAAGAAGAGCTTACTTGTGGGGGTCCAAGAGCCCTCCCTTGGAGGAAGAAGTAACTCATAGTCCCCTTGCTTCTCGATGTTTTCTTTCACTAATATCAACCTTATCATTGGTGACATGGATCTCATTGTTTCTTTTGTCCTTATGTCCCTATGTTTATAAATTTAGTTGTTGTTTTATTTCTTAGTTTAATTCTTAGTTGTTGTTTTATATTTCTTTTTCTAACCGTTTTCCTTCTAGCTATCCTGCTCAGCAAACCCAACTGAGCTTGCAAGCACCTCTATTTTTCTCGGTAAGGTGACAAAAGAGGTGTAACAGATTGGCGACTCCACTGGGGATAGGTATCAATTTCCTACCCCATTTGGGTTTTTCTAGCTCTTCTTTCGGTTTATTTAACTTGCAGGTGCATTAACTGGACTAAATCGACCTGCCAATCATCCAATTCCAAGGTGAATTGAGAGAATTCCATCCAAAATTTTCATTCACAGCCGTGTGTCACCTGTGCATGGGTTTTTAGGCCCACAGATGCGCATCGTGCACACATGCGCTCAAATCACAATTCAGTTCTGCGCATGTGCGCTCATTGACTATTTTTTGTCTACACACATGCGCTCTGTGTGCCTCTATATCCACTGAGACCCGCGCATCTGTGGAAAAATTCACATTGTAAAGTTGTTGAGATGTGGGGAAGGCCATTAGCCTTCTTAAAAATTATTTCAAGCATGTTTTAAAGCTGCACCACACTTAGTCCCCTCATCATATAAAGGGGTTAGTCAAAACACATAGGCACTTAGGGGGTTAAAATCAATTTCCTCTTTTGCTTTCATTTTCCCCACATGGATGGCTAGTTTTGACTCACAATATAAGTTGGAAATCATTTTTAATCACATTTAACTTGCATTGGGACTAGAAGTTGGGTAACAATCGCTTAGTATGCTCTTCTCTCGAGCCTCCAAGCGATCTTGAGAATCAGAAAAAGATTGTGAAACGATTTCACCTCCCTTAAAAAGATTATAACCTTTAGGAGAGGACAACAACCCTTATTGGGACTCCTCTTAGTTCATTTTTTCAAACACATCTTAATATTGTAATGGGCCCATACATGCCCAAATGATACAAAGATAGGATAGTGTTGAAATTTAATTTCTTAGATCAAATCACTAGGGAAATTTAAAGGTTTTGTAACGGGCCCATACATGCCCACATGATCAATCTAGGATAGTTTCAAAGATTTTCTTAGATTACATCACAATAGGGAGTTAAAGGGATAGTAACGGACCCACATGTCCACATTCTAGCTTCCTAGGGACTTTTGAATTACGTAAGGTTGTACCAAAGACACTTAGTTAATTAGGTAATCAACACTTGTAAGGACCAAGCGAAGTCCAGATGCAGCAAGGTGACACCTAATTCACTAAAAATTGGCACCCTTTCACTCATTCACACACAAAAGCCACTTATCACTCACATAGCTTCTTCTTGAAATGTGGAGGTCAAGGTAAGTTTCCTCCAAAGGGATTCTAAAACACCCCACCATTTTCTTGACGAAACTATCCACTCCCATTTAAATTCAACGAGGTTGGTTCACACCCCCAACCTCTCTAAACAACTTCATCCAAAAATTTTCTAAAAACTCACTAAGGTTTCCTCTACAGGAGGTGCCAAAATAATTTTTTTAGTCTAGGTAGGATTTCAGGGATAGGTATTCAAATAACTCCCCGTTATCTGGTTCTCGCATTGTCAAAACCATAGAAGTTGTCAAATAGGGAAACTTAAAATCCTCCAAATCAATTGTTCCTAACACCATAAGGCAGGGAGATACCCGTGAAGGGTTGAAGACCGAGGTCCAGTTGTTTTGTGCATCCCCCCTTGAGGCACCCACCTCTTGGAAGGGATCTAGCCTGTGACCCATTTCTGAAGCCGAAAATCTAAATGTCGCACTTTGACCGAGGCACCTAGTGACCAAATTTTAGGACATCTACCCAGGTGGAAATTGTGGGCTGAAATTGCACCTTGATTGGATTTTGTGCAGCCATTGGGAAATATCACCAGCTCTTTCAGGATATGCCCCCTTTACCCCTCATTATAACCAATTATTTCATCCTTCACTAGTTTCTCTTCCAATGACTTTAGACCCCACTGTTGAGTACTATTGGAAGGTCAAGTGCTATTGAGAGGAATAATGTTACGTATTATAGGACACGAGCATTTGTTTTCTTTGATTCCCCACACAGACAAAACCCACTTATCCAGATATATGCCTCTTTTTCAAAACACTTTATGTATGATGCA
The DNA here is from genome assembly GCA_000966675.3 of Picea glauca. NCBI lineage: Eukaryota > Viridiplantae > Streptophyta > Pinopsida > Pinales > Pinaceae > Picea > Picea glauca. The sequence goes on from JZKD02S0076989.1 coordinate 329,997, forward strand.
CTTCTGACTACATTTTGATTTGGATATATATATTGTGTAAAGTTCAAATTTTGCAACAAAAGCTTTTGTTTCTTTATTACTCTGACCACCATTTGCACACATTTCACTTAACTAGTTGGACATCATAGGGGACCCACAGAATCCTCGTCGTTCCCGATGCTTACTAAACCTCCCTCCTATCTTAGGGGGAGTTTCTAGTCTTGCCCACTCATCGACACCACCTTCACACACTCCTGTGAGTGATACTATTTTAGGATCAGCTTTGCTTGGTTCCACATTACTTGGGTCCACTTCCCAAGTCCCACATTCCACTCGCTCTCCTTTAAATAGAAGCGGAGGACCAACTTCCTCTCAAGGGGGAAGTACCAATCCACCTAGCCCCCCTCAAGGGTCAGGTTCACAACACACTTACACCATGGCTGGAGCTAATCCTCCCCCCCCACTGCAAATGCCATATTTGGCTTCCCTCAACATGTCGGATCTAAGAAAACTCACCAATGATCCTATATTTCATGACCCCACATGGCCTGCAATGCCCGCCAAACTACCTTTAGACATACCTAAATTTGAAGGAAAGGCATGAGACGACCCTACCAATCACATCATGACTTTTCACCTATGGTGCTCTTCCAACAACATTATGGATGATTCCATCAGACTGCGATTTTTCAACACACACTCACTGGCCCATCGGCCAAATGGTATGTAGATGAAAAATCTCATGCGACCTTTGAATCCTTGGCCAAAGAATTTTTTACCTTCTTCCAATTACCAATCCACCACAATAATGGTCTGGAACTACTCTCTAATTTCAAACAAACCTCAACCACACATATTGTTGATCACATTCACAAGTGGCGTAGGCAACGTAGTTTGTGCAAAGTAGAAACCACCAAACAACAATGTCTTGACTGGTTTCTTAGATCACGTGTCTCTCTCCTCGGTAAGGATGTAGCTTCCACCTTCCCTCAATCAGAAGAGGAAGCCATCAGTAAGGCTCAATAGTATGACCTCATGTATGCACAGTCAGGGTACTTATACATTGTACTTATCAATCTCCCAAAACCTGTGCCATTTGGCCAAGACAAACCTGTGATTTCTCACTCAGCAGATGGACTAATTGGTAACACCACTCACCACGGTCCACAACCCCCACAACCACCAATGTATGGAACACCTCAATACCCGCTGGCATACGGGGGAACTTATTATTACCCCCCACCCCCTTATCAACAACCATACACTGTTGCTATGCCTCCACCCATCAGTGGGCCACCATCGGCACCCCCCATACACCACCTATTCAACCAAGTTATGGTATCCCCTCTACCTCAGCTTATAATACTAGTGAAAGAACCATGCCTTCCTATGTACCTTATGGATCGTTACCCCCACAGAATCTGTACTTTCCATTTCCTAGATCCCCACAACCCATGGCTCCCCCACATCCTCATGCTGGGGTGAATTTTGTTCAACCCTCTCTCATTCAACAATATCAAAATTTTGAACATATGAATACAACAAATCCGACCCATCTGTCGAACAATGCCAAAAATAAAGGATGAAACAAGAACAACAACAATCTAGGTCAAGGCGAGAATCAACCCCAACAGAACCAACCTACTGGGGGAAACCAAAACCAAGGGAATCAAAACCCCAAGGGGGGAAATAACAATAGGCGTCAAGGGAGAAATAAAAATATTGTTAAAACCAACCTCCCTTGTTCCCTTTGCAGTGATTTTGGTCATTACACTCATCATTTCCCCCAAATTGTTGATTTCAAATGGTTGAAATACTCAGGGAGTCTACCCGATCCTCCAACACTGCCTGCCCCTCAGCAGGCACCACAACAATACGTGCAACAACCCCCCCCTGTCATGCTGTAGAATCATATTCCACACCAAGGTGTGATAAACACCCAATAGGACATGCAACCTCCCCCACCTTAGGTGGGACAATACCTCAATCCAAAAAATCTAGCAGATCGCACGATCCTCATCACTATTGAGGAAGAAATCCTTCTGCAAACACATAACCGTCAGTATCATGCACCCGCTGAGTCTTCTCCCATCCCTCCAGAGAAAAACCCTGCACTGATGGGACCCCCATTGGTGATCCCTTTCCCTAAAAAAGAGACACCTCTTCGCATCCCTCATATCCCATTACATAGGAATGTCCACAACCCATAGTCTAGGGTAGCTCATAACTATAGTTTGGTTGATGACTTAGCACAATCCTCGGCTGCCATGTCAGTCTTAGAAGTCCTTTAGACTTGTCCTACTTAGCAGAAATATTTAATTTTTAAATTGGGGGTATTCGACCCCATAGATCCTCGACTCATTACATTTGATCTCGACAATGGAGAATCTCACCTTCCCGCCTTGATCACTTTTCAAATCCCAGTAAAAATACAAAACATCACAGTTCATCAGTGTATCATCGATGAAGGTGAATCTACATGCATTATGTCCAAATTAGTATGGTAGAAACTTAGTTCCCCCGAACTCATACCCTCTGCCATTACCTTACGAGCTTATGACAGATGACCATCATCTCCTGAAGGGCTCTTCCAAAATGTCCCCGGGGACAAAACTATTCTCATCGACATTGAAGTTATCGACACCCCACTCGATTACAATATCCTATTCGGTCGTAGCTACATGTATGCTATGAAGGAAGTTGCCTCTTCCGTATTTCACACAATGATGTTCCCACACAATAGGAAGATCGTTACCATTGACCAAGTCTCACATTATGACCCTAACCCATCTGCCAACATCGATAACATTCTTCCTCTCATCCATATGAGTCATGACGCATACACACTTGTCGAGATGGGTTCTGGAATTTTCAAAGATCCATCATTATTAGGAACCTACCATAGAGCACCATCACTCCTTCATCCTTCCAATCAAGTATGCATCATCTCATCTAACGAAACTAAGATAGAGGATACCCTTCCTCTTAGGGAGGCTTCTATCATATTTGGCATCCCACTAGTCACAGAACTTCCCCCTCACGAGCCTCCTGTGGGAATTACTCATCATGCATTCCTGTGAACCATCACTGTGAGGCCTCGAGCCATTGCTGATCCTGTTTGAGAGGCCGTGTTTGTATTTCCAGTTGTCTATGGTGACCACGTAGACATGGACTGCACATGGCTTGATGGCCAGTGCGAGTTGTGATTGAGCCTGTGTGTGATCTCTCTCTAGGTGAGGGAGGTGGATGTTGTTGGAAGAGGTTTCTTCCAGAGAGTGTCCAGCACCAGCTTCAAACTCTGAGACTTCCCGATCCATCATGTTTTCGAGACCCAGAGAGGGAGATTAGCACCGATGGACTGTTCTTGTGAAGGTGTATACTCCCAGGCGGAACAGGCATGTGGGGAATGAGAGTCTGGTAGTAGTGGGCGTAAGATGGCATCCTGGGAAGAATCCTTCCAGATTTTATGTGTTGTTTTCCCTGTAACCTCAGCCTAGCCTAGAATTCCTTGCCTTGGGATGGAGCTTAGTCCCAGCTCGGGGGTGACCGTTTGCTGAGCTGATGAGTAGTGCGGTCTAAGGCTGGGAGGTTCGTGGAAGGCCTGCACTTGGTTGGTGGAATCTACCACTGTTAAAAGATAAGTATCTGATTATGCCTTAATCATGTTTTGCAAGACTGTGCTACTTATGATATCATGATTTCTATTGTTTATATGAATTAATATGAAATGCTATGGATTGATAATTATAGTAGTAAATAATATGTTTTACTCTGAACTTAAATGTGTTTATTTCATTGAATTCATGTTCATCATATAATACCTGTATGAGTTATGTTAAGGCCTTAGTAGCAGAAAAGGTCTGCTACAGTTTGGTATCAGAGCCAAGGTTTCGATATTGAGCCTAGATGGGCTAGTGGAGCGGTATTTAGACCACGAATGCGAAGGGAAATTGGGTCTGGAAGGCCAATTTTGGACCCTAGTTTGCTCCAAAGTGTCAAGGAGTTACTTGATGAGTTTGTTTGTAAGCTCAGGAGGTATAGCAGCGTTATGAAACTGCAACCAGTGTGGTATAAGTCCATAGGGAGAGAGGACTCAACACAAGAAGTGTAGGAACTTTAGGATCTATTCGGGAGGGAAGGTGAACCCTCATGACCGTCAGATCTGGAAAGTGTGCACGGGGTTTAAAGCCCTTTGGAATTGCACAGGAGTGTGGAAATCGCGATATGCAAAATCCCGAATTAGTCAGGACCATCCATCAGAAATAATGCGTGGGGAGCGATCAACCTTTCGCTGACTCGTAACTTGAAATGGACAAAGGGTGAGTTCGTGAGAATTCACAAAATGTGAATTCATGATTGGATCATAACCGTCGATCTAAGAGAGATCTGGACCATTAATTGTCCAGGAAGAAATCGACGTTTTGGGAGATGGGAAGTGAGGAGAGGTGAACAACTCTGAAACCCAAAACCCCGAAATCCTGAAACACCCTACACCGTAGATCATGGGTAGAAGAACTTGACCGTTGGATCATGTAGTTAAATAGACAGTTATTTCGAGATTTCATAAAATGGAATTTCAAGATGTGTGGATGCACGAACTTCTGATGCCCGAAACCCTGAAATACCGAAAGAATTTGCGTCGTAGATCTGAGAAAGATCTGACCGTTGGATTTTACTAGGAATAGAAGTGGACACCTGAATGTGTACCACGTGCCAATGGGTCGAGAATAAAAGTGAGAGTGATGGGACCCGATGACGTCATTAAAAGTGACGTGAACCCTCATGAACGTGCCACGTGCCACTGTGGTTGTGGGTAACCACTGTGCTATGTGGGCCCGGAGGTTAAAGTAAATTGGAATTTTGGAAGTTGGGGGTTGGAAAGGAAAGAAAGTCTAAAAGCCTCATGGACCAAAAACCTGAAAGTCCCAAAATTCTAAAAATCAAATTTTCGAAAACCCGAAAAGTGTAGAGTCGAATGAGAGCTCAGAAAACTTATTTGAATCGAAATGTATTTTGTTCTTGTTTGTATTGGCGTATAAATGTTGTGGATTTTTCATGAAGTTTTAATGGCCTGAAAAACTTCGAATTGAATTGTACAGTGCGTGTGCAGAGTTCAACAAAGGTTAGGATTCCAGTTAACCAAGGCCGAGTATGGAATGGGAAAAGGTGTAGATTGCCTCCGAAATAGGAGACGAACGAGAAGGAAAGGATGTCAATATGGGAGTGGAAGGATAGAAATCCAATGGGCACGGAAAAGAAAAGGATAAGGAAGGACACATAATGAAAATCATTGAAGGATTGCAAAGAGAGGCCCAGGCTCTCCGAGCTGATAGCCGAAAGCTCATGAAAGTCACGGATCGGCAGGGTGTATTAAACTTAAAACTTTTGAAGAACCTGGAAATAATAGAGAGGAAACTCGAGAAGGGAAGAGACTCAAGTAAGATGGAGAGTCATAGAACCCATGGGAGAAGAAGTAGGTCGAGGAGTGGTAGTCGACATCTTAGTCACTCCCAAGGAAATTCTGACAGGGAGACACACAATAGTTCAAGCCCGTCCCCTACCAGAAAACATCGAAAATCTGGAAAGGAGGAATTGAAAGGGGAGATGAACAAGATTAAGCATCCAACATTCGATGGAGAACATAAGAAGGAGGAATATGCCGAGACCTGGTTGCTTGGCATGAAGAAATACTTCCAACTGTAGAATTATTCTGCCCATGCAGAAGGAAGAATTACAATGTACCAACTGAAAGGAAAAGCATCCATGTGGTGGGATCAGTTTGTGCAGGGGCAACACATCAGAGAGAAAGAGGTCACTTGGAAGGAATTTAAGAGGTATTTCGAAAAGAAATACCTGACAGAGGCTTGGAATGATCAGAGGAAGTTTAAGAAGGAATAGAGGTAGAAGGGAAACAAGCCTTCCTTTTTCAGAAACAATCTTCATGGAGCACAAAGACAGAGACAGACGCCCATTCAATGTTGGGGCTGCCAAGGAAATCACAAGTACAGATATTGTCCCCATAAAAATGGTAAAGCGAGAACTGTACATACTATTCAGAAAGTTGAAATAGTGGGGAATATGGGCTGTAGAATGATGAGGATATACGCATCCCTAGACAACAAGAAAGTTTACATTCAATCGCACATGATTGAAGTGGAAGGTACAATCAACAACTGACCACTTGTTATTTTAATTGATTCAAGGGCTAGCCATAGTTATGTAGATCCTAGAGTGGTGGAAAGTTTTCATCTAATGAGAAGCAAACATGAGAAGTCTTGGTTAGTGCAGTTGGCCACAGAGACCAAGAGGAAGGTAACTGAATTGGTTAAGTCATGTTCAGTGGACATGAAAGGAATGAGCACCAAGGATGAGTTGAACATTCTACCTTTAGGCACATATGATTGCTTAATTGGGATGGATTGGTTGGACCAGCACCATGCCCTTTTGGATTTCCGTAACAAGAGGCTTACATGTCTAAACGAGGAGGGAAATCAGGTAATAGTCCAAGAAATTCCCAGAGTTGTGGCTTTGAGGGAAATCTCAGCCATGCAACTGACGAAATGTTACCGGAAAGGCTATCAATTATTTGCAGCTCGGGTGGAAGAAGCAGCTCGAGATGAAGTCTCGAATCTGGAAGACCACGAAGTAATCAAATAATTCAAGGACATATTTCAGGAGGTACCTGGACTACCTCCGAAGAGGGACATCAATTTTTCTATAAATTTGATGCCTGGAGAAGCTCCAGTTTCAAAGGCTCCTTACAGAATGAGTACACCAGAGCTGAAAGAGTTGAAATTGTAGCTCGAAGAGCTACTAAAGAAAGGTTACATTCACCCCAGTGTGTCACCGTGGGGAGCCCCGGTCCTATTCGTGAAGAATAAAGATGGTATGTTGAGGTTGTGCATTGATTTTCGGTAGTTGAATAAGGTCACTGTCAAGAACAAGTATCCTCTGCCAAGGATTGATGATCTTTTTGATCAATTGAAGGATGTGAAAATATTTTCAAAAATAGATCTCTGATCAGGATATCACCAAGTGAGAATAAAGTATGAGGACATCAGCAAGACCACCTTTAGAACAAGGTGCAGTCATTATGAGTTCACGGTGGTGTCGTTTGGGTTGTCCAACACACCTGTTGTTTTCATGTGCTTAATGAATGGAGTGTTCAGAGATTATTTGGACAAGTTTGTCATAGTCTTCTTGGATGACGTCTTGGTGTATTCCAAGATAGAGGAATAACATGAGAAACACCTGAGAATGGTGTTGCAGGTGTTGAGAGAACACCAGTTGTACGCAAAATTGAGCAAGTGCTCTTTTTATCAAAGGCAGATCCATTACTTGGGACACATTATATCTAAAGAAGGGATCGTTGTGGATCCTGAAAAGGTACAGGCCATTCGAGAATCGCCAGAACCAAGGAATGTGGCAGAAGTTAGATCTTTTATGGGTTTGGCAGGCTACTATAGGAGGTTCATAGCCGGATTCTCAAAGATCGCTCATTCTATCACTTCCTTGCAAAGGAAGGAGAAGAAGTTCCAGTGGACTGAAGAATGTGAGAGCAGCTTCCAGCGATTGAAGGAGTTGATAACTAGTACTCCAATACTGAAGATTGCAGATCCAAATAAGGATTACGTAGTGTGCATAGATGCGTGTAAGGAGGGGCTGGGAGGAGTTCTCAGCCAAGAGGGATTTGTAGTTTGTTATGAATCCCGAAAGTTGAAGGAGCATGAGAAGAATTATGCCACTCACGATTTAGAGTTGGCATCAATCGTCCATGCCTTGAGGAAATGGATACATTACCTCATGGGAAAGAGATTCAAGTTAAGAATAGACCATAATGGTCTGAAGTATTTATTTGATAAACCAACTTTAAATACGAGGCAAATCAGATGGCTGGAGTTTATGTGCGAATATGGCTTTGATATCAAGCATACCAAGGGGAAAGAAAATAAGGTGGCTAATGCACTCAGCAGAAAAGTGCACGAATTAGATGCTACAACCATTAACATGTACCAGACTGAGATGAAAGACAGAATTTTGGAAGCTGCAAATACTAATTTGTAGTACAAAAGTCTTGTAGCAAAGCTACAGCAGCATGAGAGACCACAAACCAAGGAAAGTTACCCCTTGGGAACTGATGGTTTACTTCTGTATAAAAACAGAGTGTATGTACCCAATGTCCGAGAATTGAGGCTGGAAATTCTAAAGGATATGCATAACGTGGCTTATGCTGGACATCCTAGTTATCAGAAGACTATGGAAGTAGTCAAAGGCCATTATTTTTGGTCGGGTTTGAAGAAATAAATCGCTGAACACATCGCCAGATGTCTGGAATGCCAGAAGGTTAAGGCTGAGTATAGGCACCCAGCAAGGTTGTTGCAGCCTTTACCTATTCCTGAATGGAAATGGGACATGGTAACAATGGATTTTATCACCAGACTACCTAGAACAAGCAAGCAACATGATTCAATCATGGTGGTGGTGGAAAAGCTTACTAAATCTACCCATTTTATTCCTATGAAAACCACCCACAGGGCAGCTGATGTTGCTGATATATTTTTAAAAGAAGTTGCACGCTTGCATGGAATTCCTAAGAAAATTGTGTCTCATAGGGACTTGAAATTCACTTCGAATTTCTAGAAAGGATTGTTCAAATAATTCAGAATGAATCTGAACTTTAGTACAGTGTATCATCCCGAGTCTTATGGATAGACAGGGAGAGTGAACAGAGTAATAAAAGACATGCTGAGAATGTATGTGATGGATAAACCATCAAGGTGGGAAGACTACCTGCATTTGGTAGAATTCGCCTACAATAATGGGTATCATGCA
>JZKD02S0076989.1:339460-351690 GCA_000966675.3 Picea glauca
GCATTTGGTAGAATTCGCCTACAATAATGGGTATCATGCATCATTGAAGATGAGCCCATTCGAAGTGCTTTATGGAAGAAAGTGCAACACTCCAGTGAGCTGGGATAATCCAGCTAACAGAGTAGTAGTTGGGCCTGAGCTACTCAAGGATATGGAAGACCAAATGATAAGAATTAAACATAATATAAAAGTTGCCCACGACAGGAAGACAAGTTACGCTGATAGTAACAGAACCCATAGAGAGTTCAAAGTGGGTGACCATGTTTTCCTGAAAGTGAAAACTAACAGGAGTTCCCTGAAGCTGGGAAGTTGCGCCAAGTTGGCAACAAGATTTTGTGGGCCATTTGAGATCTTGGAAAGGATTGGGTCGTTTGCATACATGCTTGCATTACCTGCATCTATGACTGTACATAATGTGTTTCATGTTTCACTACTTAAAAAATATGTACCTGATTCTAATCATGGCATCGATTGGAATGTGATTCATGTGGAACTAGAAGGTGTCCTGCAAGTTCATCCTGTACGCATATTGGATAGGAAAAGAAAACATCTCCGGAATCGAATCATAGATATTGTAAAGGTCTAGTGGACCTGGTATGGTCCTGAAAATGCAACATGGGAGCATGAAGAGGTTATGCGTGCAGAGTACCCGCATCTTTTTGAAAATTTTGAAAGACTTGCAGAGATAGTGTGAATAGCACTGAGGATAGTGCAGAAATAAGGGGAGGGGTATTGTAGTATTCCCAAGGCCGAGCCACATTGTAAGCCATGTTATGAAAGGAATTGTAATTATGTTTTATAGGCTGGTGAGCCAAGTTTTTATAAGTTGGAGGATTATGTGTTTGTTAGGCCAGGGAGCCTGAGTGTTGAAGGCCAAGAGCCTGTTGTTGTATATATAATTACGTAGAACAATTAATAAAATATAAACACCACTTTGTGTAGACCGACCACAATGGATGAGTGAAGGGAGACTAAACATCCATAGAGTGGGCTAGGAATTAGGGGCTGGAAGGTGGGAAAAAGGGGCTAAGCATTTGGCCTAGAGGGCTTAAGCCTGGGAATAATAATATTTAATATTATTCCAAAAAGAACCTATGCATTTTATGTTTTACTTTTATCCTAAGTTCCTGGCAAGGGAAAGCATGCAAAGGGGATGCATGTTGATGGAACACATGTAGTTCTAAGGGTGACAAGTGTTTGCCATGGTGCATGCAAATAAAACAGTCGAGATGAGCCATGAGAGCTCTCTCTTCCATTCCACCTGACTATCTGAGCGGGTAGGGGGTGCTGAATAGGGTGACCGACCCAACCATTGTAAGGATACCTTGTGCATTCCTGAGAGTCGAGAATCCCGTGTTGTCTTGATAGTCCGTGCACATCCTCTTTCCGATTGATCGAACCTATGCATGGAGACCCTATTCCGAAGCCATGACCTGAACCATCCCGTCATTGTTGAACCAGTTGGAAAGATTGTGTTTGGCTCTGTAAATCCGGATACACATCTATTCTGTGAGCCGAGAAGCCTGTGTTTGTTTCTGAAGAGTCGACACACCCTCCGTTCTGAGTCGTGGATACTGTGTCGACCCCTGTGGGAATTACTCATCATGCATTCCTGTGAACCATCACTGTCAGGCCTCGAGCCATTGTTGAGCCTGTTTGAGAGGCCATGTTTGTATTTACATTTGGCTATGGTGACCACACAGAGCTGAACTGCATGTGGCTTGATGGCCAGTGCGAGTTGTGATTGAGCCTGTGTGTGATCTCTCTCTAGGTGAGGGCGGTGGATGTTGTTGGAAGAGGTTTCTTCCAGAGAGTGTCCAGCACCAGCTTCAGGTTCTGATATTTCCTTATCCAGCCTATTGTCGAGACCCATAGAGGGAGATTAGCATCAATGGACTGTGCTTGTGAAGGTGTATATTCTCAGGTAGAACAGGCATGTGGGGAATGAGATTCTGGTAGTAGTGGGCGTAAGATGACATCCTGGGAAGAATACTTCCATATTTTATGTGTTGCATTCCCTGTAACCTCAGCCTGGCCTAGAATTCCTTGCCTGGGAATGGAGCTTAGTCCCAACTCAGGGGTGACCCATTGCTGAGCTGATGAGCAGTGCGGTCTAAGGGTGGGAGGTTCGTGGAAGGCCTGCACTTGGTTGGTGGAATCTACCACTATTAAAAGATAAGTATCTGATTATGCCTTAATCATGTTTTGCAAGGCTGTGTTGCTTATGATATCATGATTTTCGCTATGTATATGAATTAATATGAAATGCTATGGATTGATAATTATAGCAGTAAATAATATGTTTTACTCTGAACTTAAATGTGTTCATTTGATTGAATGCATGTGCATCATATAATACCTGTATGAGTTATGTTAAGGCCTTAGTAGTAGAAAAGGTGCACTATAGTTTGGTATCAGAGCCAAGGTTTCGACACTGAGCCTAGATGGGCCAGTGGAGCGGTCTTTAGACCGAGAATGTGAAGGGAAATTGGTCTGAAAGGCCAATTTCGAACCCGGTTTGCTCCAAAGTGTCAAGCAGTTACTAGACGTGTTTTTTTTTAAGCTCAGGAGGTATAGCGGCATTATGAAACTGCAGCCAGTGTGGTATAAGTCCACAGGGAGAGAGTACTCCAAACCATAAGTGTAGGAACTTTAGGATCTTTTCGGGAGTGAAGGTGAACCCTCGTGACCGTAAGATTTGGAAAGTGTGCACGGGGTTTAAAGCCCTTTGGAATTGCATAGGAGTGTGGAAATCGCGATATGCAAAATCCTGAATTAGTCAAGACCGTCCATGAAAAAGAACGCATGGGGAGCGATCAACCTTTCACTAACTCGTAAATTGAAATGGACAAAGGGTGAGTTCATGAGAATTCACAAAACATGAATTCATGATTGGATCATAACCCTCGATCTAAGAGAGATCTGGACCGTTAATTTTCTAGGAAGAAATCGACGTTTTGGGATATGGGAAGTGAGGAGAGGTGAACAACTCCAAAACCCAAAACCTCGAAATCCCGAAACAACCTACACCGTAGATCGTGGGTAGAAGAACTTGACGGTTGGATCAAGTAGTTAAATAGATAGTGATTTCAGGATTTTGGCAAATGGAAGTTCAATATGTGTGGATGCACGAACTTCTGATTCCCAAAAACCTGAAACGCCGAAAGAATTTGTGTCGTAGATCTAAGAAAGATCTGACCGTTGGATTTTACTAGGAATAGAAGTGGACACCTGAATGTGTACCACGTGCCAGTGGGTCAAGAAGAAAAGTGAGAGTGATGGGAAATGATGATGTCATTAAAATTGACGTGGACCCTCATGAACATGCCACGTGCCACCATGGTTGTTTGTGATCAATGTGCTATGTGGGCCTGGAGGGTAAATACAATCAGAATTTTGGAAGTTGGGGGTTGGAAAGGAAAGCAAGTCTGAAAGCCTCATGGACCAAAAACCCAAAAGTCCTGAAATGTCGAAAACGAAAGTTTCGAAGACCCAAAAAGTGCAGAGTTGAATGAGAGCTCAGAAAACGTATTTGAATCAAAATTTCTTTTGTTTTTGTTCGTATTGGTGTATAAATGTTGTGGATTTTTCATGAAGTTTTAATGCCCTGAAAAACTTCGAATTGAATTGCATAGTGCGTGTGTAGAGTTAAACGAGGGTCAGGATTCCAGTTAACCAACACCGAGTATGGAATGGGAAAAGGTGCAAATTGCCTCTGAAACAGGAGAAGAATGGGAAGGAAAGGATGTCAATATGGGAGTGGAAGGATCAAACTCCAATGGGCATGGAAAAGAAAAGGATAAGGAAGGACACATAATTAAAATCATTGAAGGATTGCAAAGAGAGGCCTAGGCTTGTCGATCTGATAGCTGAAAGCTCATGAAAGTCAAGGATTGACAGGTTGTATTAAACTTAAAACTTTTGAAGAGCCTGGAAAGAATAGAGAGGAAACTCAAGAAGGGAAGAGACACAAGTAATATGGAGAGTCGCAGAACCCATGGGAGAAGAAGTAGGTCGAGGAGTGGTAGTCGACATCTTATTTTCTCCCAAGAACATTCTGACAGGGAGATACATAGTAGTTCAAGCCTGTCCCCTACCAGAAAACATTGAAAATATGGAAAGGAGGAATTGAAAGGGGAGATGAATAAGATTAAGCCTCCAACATTTGATGGAGAACATAAGAAGGAGGAAGATGTCGAGACCTGGTTGCTTGGCATGAAGAAATACTTCAAACTACAAAATTATTCTGCCCATGCAAAAGGAAGAATTGAAATGTACCAATTGAAAGGAAAAGCATCCATGTAGTGGGACCAGTTTGTGCAGGTGCAGCACATCAGAGAGAAAGAGGTCACTTGGAAGAAATTTAAGAGGTATTTCTAGAAGAAATACCTGACTAAAAGATACTAAGACAGAAAGATGAAGGAGTTCTTCGAACTCAAGCTAGGCAACATTACTATTGATGAGTATGAACGAATTTTTCTAGAACTACTAAAGTATGTTCCGTTCATCAAAGATGAGGCTGTTAAAATTCAGAGGTATCTGAGTAGACTGCCACCTTCCATGAGTGACAAGATTCAATATGACGATCCTAATACCATGGAAGAAACCATAAGAAGGGAAAAATTCTTATATGAACAGCAAGGAGAAAGGCCTATCCTTCGGAAGGCTTGGAATGATCAGAGGAAGTTTACGAAGAAACAGAGGCAAAAGGGAAACAAGCCTTCCTTTTTCAGAAATAGTCTTCAGGGACAACCATCATTTAGAGAGTCAAGAATGACTAAAGAGGGAGCACAAAGACAGAGACAAACTCCCATTCAGTGTTGGGGCTGCCAAGGAAATCACAAGTACAGATATTATCCCCATAAAAATGGTAAAGAGAGAACTGTACATACTGTTCAGCAAGTTGAAATAGTGGGGAATATGGGCAGCAAAATGCCAAGGATATACGCATCCTTGGACAACAAGAAAGCAGAATTTCAATCACACATGATTGAAGTGGAAGGTACGATCAACAATCGACCACTTGTTATTTTAATTGATTCAGGGGCTAGCCATAGTTATGTAGATCCTAGAGTGGTGGAAAGTTTTCATCTAACGAGAAGCAAACATGAGAAGTTGTGGTTAGTGCAGTTGCCCACAAGGACCAAGAGGAAGGTCACTGAATTGGTTAAGTCCTGTTCAGTGGACATGATAGGAATGAGCACCAAGGTTGAACTGAACATTCTGCCTTTAGGCTCATACGATTACTTAATTGGGATGGATTGGTTGGACCAGCACCATGCCCTTCTGGATTGCCGTAACAAGAGGTTTACATGCCTGAAGGAGGAGGGAAATACAGTAACCGTCCAAGGAATTCCCAGAACCGTGGCTGTAAGGGAAATATCAGCCATGCAACTGACGAAATTTTACCGGAAAGGCTGTCAATTATTTGCAGCTTGGGTGGAAGAAGCAGCCCGAGATGAAGTCTCGAATCTAGAAGACCACAAAGTACTCAAAGAATTCAAGGACATATTTCAGGAGGTACCTCGTCTACCTCCAAAGAGGGACACTGGTTTTTCTATAAATTTGATGCCTTGAGTAGCTCCAGTTTCGAAGGCTCCTTACAGAATGAGTACACCAGACCTGAAAGAGTTGCAATTGCAGCTTGAAGAGATACTAAAGAAAGGTTACATTTTCCCCAATGTGTCACCGTGGGGAGCCCCGGTCCTATTCGTGAAGAAGAAAGATGGGACGTTGAGGTTGTGCATTGATTTTCGGCAGTTGAATAAGGTCACTGTCAAGAACAAGTATGCTCTGCCAAGGATTGATGATCTTTTTGATCAGTTGAAGAATGCGAAAATATTTTCAAAAATAGATCTCCGATCAGGATATCACCAAGTGAGAATAAAGGATGAGGACATCAACAAGACCACATTTAGAACAAGGTACGGTCATTATGAGTTCACGGTGGTGCCGTTTGGGCTGTCCAACGCGCCTGTTGTTTTCATGTTCTTAATGAATGGAGTGTTCAGAGATTATTTGGACAAGTTTGTCATAGTCTTCCTGGACGACGTCTTGGTGTATTCCAAGATAGAGGAAGAACATGAGAAACACATGAGAATGGTGCTACAGGTGTTGAGAGAACACCAGCTGTACGCAAAACTGAGCAAGTTATATTTTTATCAAAGGCAGATCCATTACTTGGGACACATTATATCTGAAGAAGGGATCGTTGTGGATCATGAAAAGGTACAGGCCATTCGATAATGGCTAGTGCCAAGGAATGTGGCATAAGTTAGATCTTTTATGGGTCTGGTGGGCTACTATAGGAGGTTCATAGCCAAATTCTCAAAGATCACTCATTCTATCACTTCCTTGCAAAGGAAGGAGAATAAGTTCCAGTGGACTAAAGAATGTGAGAGTAGCTTCCAGCGATTGAAGAAATTGCTAACTAGTACTCCAATCCTAAAGATTGCAGATCTAAATAAGGATTACGTAGTGTGCATAGATGCATGTAAGGAGGGGCTGGGAGGAGTTCTTAGCCAAGAGGGATTTGTAGTTTGTTATGAATCTTGAAAGTTGAAGGAGCATGAGAAGAATTATCCCCCTCACGATTTAGAGTTGGAAGCAATCGTCCACGCCTTGAGGAAATGAAGACATTGCCTCATGGGCAAGAGATTCGAGTTAAGAACAGACCATAACGGTCTAAATTATTTATTTGATCAGCCGACTTTAAATGCGAGAAAAATCAGATGGCTGGAGTTTCTGTGCGAATATGACTTTGATATCAAGCATATCAAGGGGAAATAAAATAAGGTGGCTGATGCACTCAGCAGAAAAGTGTACGAATTACATGCTACAGCCAATAGCATGTACTAGACTGAGATGAAAGACAGATTTTTGGAAGCTGCAAATACTGATTTGTAGTACAAAAGTCTTGTAGCAAAGCTACAACAGCGTGAGAGACCACAAACCAAGGAAAGTTACACCTTGGGAACTGATGGTTTACTTCTATATAAAAACAGAGTGTATGTACCCAATGTCCTAGAATTGAGGCTGGCAATTCTAAAGGAGATGCATAACGTGGCTTATGCTAGACATCCTGGTTATCAGAAGACTATGGCAGCAGTCAAAGGCCATTATTTTTGGCCAGGTTTGAAGAAATAAATTGTTGAATACATCGCCAGATGTATGGAGTGCCAGAAGGTTAAGGCTAAGCATAGTCACCCAGCAGGAATGTTGCAACCTTTACCTATTCCTGAATGGAAATGAGATGTGGTAACAATGGATTTTATCACTGGACTACCGAGAACAAGCAAGTAGCATGATTCAATCATGGTGTTGGTGGACAAGCTTACTAAAGTTGCCCATTTTATTCTATTGAAAACCACCCACAAGGCAGCTGATGTTGCTGATATCTTTTTAAAAGAAGTTGCACGTTTGCATGGAATTCCTAAGACAATTGTGTCTAATAGGGACCCAAAATTCACTTTGAATTTCTGTAAAGGACTGTTCAAAGGATTCAGAATGAATCTGAACTTTAGTATAGCATATCATCCCGAGTCTGATGGACAGACAGAGAGAGTGAACAGAGTAATAGAAGACATGCTGAGAATGTATGTGATGGATAAACCATAAAGGTGGGAAGACTACCTGCATTTGGTAGAATTCGCCTACAATAATGGGTATCATGCATCATTGAATATGAGCCCATTCGAAGCGCTTTATGGAAGAAAGTGCAACACTCCAGTGAGCTGGGATAATCCAGTTGATAGAGTAGTAGTTGGGCCTGAGCTACTCAAGGATATGGAAGACCAAATGATAAGAGTTAAACATAATCTAAAAGCTTCTCAGGACAGGCATAAAAGTTACGCTGATAGTAACAGAACCCATAGAGAGTTCAAAGTGGGTGACCATGTTTTCCTGAAAGTGAAAACTAACAGGAGTTCCCTGAAGCTGGGAAGTTGCGCCAAGTTGGCAGCAAGATTTTTTGGGCCATTTGAGATCCTGGAAAGGATTAGGCTGGTTTCATACATGCTTGCATTACATGCATCTATGACTGTACATAATGTGTTTCATGTTTCACTACTTAATAAATATGTACCTGACGCTAATCATGTCATCGATTTGAATGTGATTCAGGTGGAACCAGAAGGTGTCCTGCAAGTGCATCTTGTACGGATATTGGACAAGAAAAGAAAACAGCTCCGGAATCGAATCATAGAGCTTGTAAAGGTCCAGTGGAACTAGTATGGTCCTGAGGACGCAACATGGGAGCATGAAGAGGTTATGTGGGCAGAGTACCCGCATCTTTTTGAAAATTTTGAAAGACTTGCAGAGATAGTATGAGTTGCACTTAGGATAGTGCAGAAATAAGGGGAGGGGGATTGTAGTGTTCCCAAGGTCGATCCCCATTGTAAACCATGTTCTGAAAGGAACTGTAATTATGTTTTATAGGCTGGAGAGCCAAGTTCTTATAAGCTGGAGGCTTATGTGTTTGTTAGGCCAGGGAGCTTGATTGTTGAAGGCCAGGAGCCTATTGTTGTATATGTAATTACGCAGAACATTTAATAAAATATAAACACCGCCATGTGAAGACCAACCATGATGGATGAGTGAAGGGGGACTAAGAATCCATAGAGTGGGAAAGGATTTAGGGGCTGGAAGGTGGGAAAAAAGGGCTAAGTATTTGGCCTAGGGGGATTAAGTCTGGGAATAATAATATTTAATATTATTCCAAAAAGAACCTATGCATTTTATGTTTTACTTTTATCCTAAGTTCCTGGCAAGGGAAAGCATGCAAAGGGGATGCATGCTGATGGAACACATGCAGTTCCAAGGGTGACAAGTGTTCACCCTGGTGCATGCAAATAAAATAGTCGAGATGAGCCATGAGAGCTCTCTCTTCCATTCCAGCCGACTATCTGAGCGGCTAGGGAGCACTGAACAGGATGAACGACCCAACCATTGTAAGGATACCTTGTGTGTTTCTGAGAGTCAAGAATCCCGTGTTGTCTTGATAGTCCGTGCACATCCTCTTTCCGATTGATCGAACCTATGCATGGAGGCTCTGTTCTGAAGCCGTGACTTGAACCATCCCGCCATTGTTGAACCAGTTGGAAAGCCTGTGTTTGTATTTCCAGTTGGCTATGGTGACCACGCAGAGATGGACTGCACGTGGCTTGATGGCCAGTTCGAGTTGTGATTGAGCCTGTGTGTGATCTCTCTCTAGGTGAGGGAGGTGGATTTTGTTGGAAGAGGTTTCTTCCAGAGAGTGTCTAGCACCAACTTTAGGCTCTGAGACCTCTTGATACGGCCTATTGTCGAGACCTAGAGAGGGATATTAGCACCGATGGACTGTGCTTGTGAAGGTGTATACTCCCAGGCAGAACAGGCATGTGGGGAATGAGAGTCTGGTAGTAGTGGGCGTAAGATGGCATCCTGGGAAGAATCCTTCCAGATTTTATGTGTTGTTTTCCCTGTAACCTCAACCTAGCCTAGAATTCCTTTCCTTGGGATGGAGCTTAGTCCCAGCTCGGGGGTGACCTATTGCTAAGCTGATGAGCAGTGCAGTCTAAGGTTGAGCAATGCGGTCTAAGGTTGGGAAGTTCATGGAAGGCCTGCACTTGGTTGGTGGAATCTACCACTATTAAAGGATAAGTATCTGATTATGCCTTAATCATGTTTTGCAAGACTTTTTTGCTTATGATATCATGATTTCCGCTGTGTATATGAATTAATATGAAACTCTATGGATTGATAATTATAGCAGTAAATAATATGTTTTACTCTGAACTGAAATGTTTTCATTTGATTGAATGCATGTGCATCATATAATACATGTATGAGTTATGTTAAGGCCTTAGTAGCAGAAAAGGAGCGCTACAGTTTGGTATCAGAGCCAAGGTTTCGACAATGAGCCTAGATGGGCTAGTGGAGCGGTCTTTAGACCGAGAATGCGAAGGGAAATTGGGTCTGGAAGGACAATTTTGGACCCTTGTTTGCTCCAAAGTGTCAAGGAGTTACTTGACGAGTTTTTTTTTAAGCTCAGGAGGTATAGCGGCGTTATGAAACCGCAACTAGTGTGGTATAAGTCCACAGGGAGAGAGGACTGCACACCAGAAGTGTAGGAACTTTAGGATCTGTTCGGGAGGGAAGGTGAACCCTCGTGACCATCAGATATGGAAAGTGTGCATGGGGTTTAAAACCCTTTAGAATTGCACAGGAGTGTGGAAATCGCGATACGCGAAATCCTGAATTAGTCAAGACCGTCCATCAAAAAGAACGCATGGGGAGGGATAAACCTTTCACTGACTCGTAACTTGAAATGGACAAAGGGTGAGTTCGTGAGAATTCACAAAAAGTGAATTCATGATTGGATCATAATCGTCGATCTAAGAGAGATCTAGACCGTTAATTGTCCAGGAAGAAATCGACGTTTTGGGAGATGGGAAGTGAGGAGAGGTGAACAACTCCGAAACCGAAAACCCTGAAATCCTGAAACAACCTACACCGTAGATCATGGGTAGAAGAACTTGACCATTGGATCAAGTAGTTAAATAGACAGTGATTTCAGAATTTTTGCAAATGGAGGTTCAAGATGTGTGGATGCACGAACTTCCGATGCCCGAAACCCTGAAACGCCGAAATAATTTTTGCCGTAGATCTGAGAAAGATCTGACCGTTGGATTTTACTAGGAATAGAAGTGGACATCTAAATGTCTATTGGAAAATTCAGTGAACAGACAGTGAATGATTGTCATTGATGACAATAGAAAAGATGGCAGAATAAGAGTTTCGAATGTAAGGCTCAGGAGGAACAGCATGGAAGAAGACGCGCGTAGAAAAGTTCGAGATACAGGTGGTTGCCGAGGAGAAGG
This sequence comes from Picea glauca, assembly GCA_000966675.3. Lineage (NCBI taxonomy): Eukaryota > Viridiplantae > Streptophyta > Pinopsida > Pinales > Pinaceae > Picea > Picea glauca. The sequence goes on from JZKD02S0076989.1 coordinate 350,320, forward strand.
AAGATGGTGACTGTTTGATCCCATTCAAATTTCCTAAAAGGCCGATAGCCATCAGATCTGCAGAAGCTGTGCGGAGGTTAAGAGAAGGAGTTAAGTCCTACTGTGCAGAGGAGAAATTCCGGAGGAATAGGGACCGTCCATTCGCAAGGACAGGTGGCATAGGATCAGGCACTGTCGGAGTTATGCTCATCGGAGAATCGGGAATCGGAGTTTCACGAGTCCCGTGTTGAATCACAACAAAAACTCTGAAATCGCGATATGCGATTTCACGATTTGATCATAGTCGTTAAAGATAGAATGATCTGGACCGTTGAATCCCTGCATGTAGTACGGGTACAGTTCTGGTTGTGGAGATGACTCAGTGAATGTTAGATCCAAGCGCAAGACCCGATCATCATTGGATCAAAGATAACCTGCGCGCCCTTTAAAGTACAAGGAGAAGTGGGAATAATCGCGATGTGAAAATCACGAGATCTAATCCAGACCGTCAGATCCAGGAATGATCAGAACCATTGATCTGACCTCTCATCGGAGTTTCGAGGATCACGATTTGAAAGTGACAAGAACTTGCAACTTCAGAAATGTCAAAATCGCGATACGCGATATCACGATATAATTGTAACCATTGAAACAAGATCGCACTCGGACCGTTGATCAAACTCTACATTGGAGTTTCATGAATCAGGGTATGGTAAGGATTGCAACATGAGTTGTGAAATCGCGATATACGATATCGCGAAATAATCGTAGCCGTTGAGCCAAAATTACATCTGGAGCGTTGATTCGACCGATCTATGCAGTTTTGTGTATCGGGATTTATAAGTGAAGTTTGACATCGCAAATGCCGAAATCGCGATGGGTGAAATCCCGATTGGATCTTAACCGTTGGATCAAATATTGATCGGAGGGTCACTGTTCTCTCTCACAGTTAACGACTAAGTATGAATTATGTTAGTGAAACGGACTCATTATGAAGAATTAGTTAGCGTTTCAGATGACGATTCAGTTGCTTAGACAGTTGTCGTTGTTCTTGCCGAAGGAGATGGGTAGTGGAATCGTCAAGGCAGGATGTATAAAAGAAAACAGGTGACACTTTATGTGGTTGGTCGTTCTGTAGGGAAAAAGGAATGAAATAGTAAGAAAGGAGAAGGTGTTGAGGATTAAAATTAATTGATGTACATAATGAAATGAAGTGTATATCAGAAACAGAGCAAATGACGGGCAGAGTAGAAGAAGAACAGAATGACAAAAGAACATGATGCAGAGCAGACCTGTTGAGGAAGAAATGAATTGCAGAACAATATGCAGAGCAGACCAGTTGAGAACAATTTGTTGAAGATCAGAATTACAAAACAGAGTGAAATGGTAAGA
>JZKD02S0077034.1:0-11113 GCA_000966675.3 Picea glauca
CCACTCGTCGAGATGGGTCCTGGGATTTTCAAAGATCCATCCTTGTTAGGGACGTACCATGGAGCACCACCACTCCTTCATCCTACTAATCAGGTATCTGTCGTATCATCTAACGGAACTCACACAGAGGATGCTCTTCCTCCTCAGGAGGCTTCAGTCATTCCTGACGTCACAATAGTCACAGAACCACTCTCGCCAGATCCTCCTGCGCACTCGTCAACCTCAACAGTCCACGAGTCCACATCCCCTCAAGGGCATAATCCCATCCGGGAGACAATCCCCCAACCCCTTACCCAAATTCCCTTCTTTTACCCTCCACCAGGTATGGAAGCTTTTCAGGTAGCCGCAATGCTCACACTACCAAATATGATGTTACCAATCCCAGTTTGGTATTTATGCCCACCAGAGATGGTCCCTTGACCATCTCTTCCCCCACAGGAAGGACTCCCCATGACGATTCCCGTCCTTACCCCTACCACCCCCCCACTCACTAACCCCCCTGCTACAGCTGGGGGCAGGAGAAAGAAGAAAGAGCCCAACACTCCACTTCCTCCACACATCCCACCACCTTGCGCACTATGTGAGACAGAGGGCCACCAAACCAACAATTGTCCATCACTACCTGAATTACGGAATTTGATCCCCCTCAATCAAACTCCCATAACACCTGCCACTAGTGCTAGTCCCACCACTACCATCCATCCTTCCAGTAGTAAAGGGTTGAGGACCAAATATGCTTGTGCTATATGTTCAGAGTATGGCCATTACACCCATCATTGCCCAGCACTGCCACATTTTCGGCAGACATTAGCGGTTGTACGCCAGAACTTCCAGAACAACCCACTCCCTGCTACGTCCTCTTCCACAAATATCACTGACATTCTCTATGTCACCACTTTCTTCAATGAACGTATGAGACACCCTTTCTCTCTCTACGATTCATTAGCTCATTTTACATACCAGTGTCCTATGATCCTTGAATACAGGCAACATCAATTGGCCCTACTTCACCGACCCGCAGAGGTGATAATTGACATTACCTCGCCACTGGAGGATCTTCATGTCATTTCTCCTGAGCCCGAGGCACTCCCAACACCTCCATGGTTCTTAGATGACGTCTTTGAGGATTTACCCCGCAACCCCCCCAATTCTCCTACTCATTCCCCTACGGACACTCTCCACCCAACCACCACGGGTACCCCTCAGTACTTCAATATATGGTTTATGTTGAGTGAACCCTCCCCATCTCCTAGCATTGTGCTCCCTACTTCTTCATCAGGGGGCAACGACACTGTCACCAAGATCACTCCTCATGACCCCTTGTATTCCCGGTCTTTCCAATGCGACAAGGAAATAATCGAAGAGCTAAACCGCCCAGACTCTCCCTGGGATGCGCTACATCACCGCGTACTCTTCTCTCCACAGGAAGCCCCCATGCCTCCTAACCAAAACCCCATTTACACAATCGAAACCAAAGATTTTATCCCATCCGGGCCTATCGATTGGTTCAACAATCCCATTCCTACCCCTGATGCATTTGAAGAAGGAAACATGGCCAACATTTCCCCCACCATCAAAATCGACATTTCCATCAAAAATGGCATCGTCGAAGAAATCATCATTGGAGCTGCTTGCACTCCTCAGGAAATCGACGCATATAAATCCCTCTTCCAGGAATATAGGGATATTTTTGCTTGGTCATACATGGAAATGCCTGGCCTTGATTCCTCCATTATCGAACATCACATCGACACCTGGCCCAACATCACACCAGTTCGCCAAAAACAACGACCACTACACCCATCCAAAGCTACAACTATCAAAGATGAAATTGACAAATTACGCATGGTCGGGTTTATTTACCCCATCGCTTACACGTCATGGGTTTCCAACCTTGTACCCGTCGACAAAAAACATGGCACTATCCACATTTGCACAGACTTTCGCTATCTCAATAATGCATGTCCAAAAGACAACTTTACAACGCCTTTCATCGATCAGATTATCGACGATTGCACCGGCCACGAGGCTCTCTCCTTTATGGACGGATTATCTGGCTATAACCAAATCCAAATTCACCTAGCCGATCAGTATAAAACCACATTCACTACCCTGTTGGGTACCTTTGCATATCGTGTCATGCCTTTCGGCTTAAAAAATGCCGGTGCAACTTTCCAGCGGGCGATGACATACATCTTCCACGATCTGGCTAAAATCATCCTTGCCTACTTGGACAACCTCACAGCTAGATCCAAGAAACGCACCCAGCACCTTGATGATTTACAAATTATCTTTCAACGGTGTCGTTAGTACAACATCCGCTTGAATCCTCTAAAGTGTGTGTTCTGTGTCACCAACAGGCACCTCCTCGGTTTTATTGTTTCCTGAAGCGGTATTACCGTGGACCCCCTCAGAGTCCAAGCTATCACCGAAATCCCACCTCCTTGAAATTTATGGCAACTTCAGAGTCTTTAGAGCAAAGCTAACTTTCTTAGACGCTTTGTCCCAGATTTTGCCATACGCGCACATGGCTTCCTTTTCTTACAACGTCACGACATCCCATTTCACTGGGACGACCATGCCCAACAGTCATTTGACGATCTTAAAATAATGCTTTCAAATGCACCTTTAATTAGTGCACCTAACTATAATCGTGACTACATCCTCTACGTATCAGCATCATCTGTATCAGTAGCTGGCGTCCTCGTCCATCTTGGATATGAAAATCGTGAACACATCATTTATTAAGTTAGTAAGAACCTCTCAGGACCACCCCTGAAGTATAAACATGAAGAGAAACTTGCTCTTGCAGTTGTCCTCGTAGTCCAAAAACTGCGCCATTACATTCTTCTTCGCACCACCAAGGTCATCGCAGATTCCAACCCTATGCAGTACTTGCTCAGCCGTCGGCAAGTTAACAGAAAATTCGCTCGATGGATCGTTATCCTTCAAGCGTATGACCTCGAGTTCTCAACACCTAAGAGTAAGAAGGCCCTTGTTCTCGCCGAACTTGTCACGACCCTTCCCTCTGACACCACCAGTGCCCCCGTCAATACCAACTTTCCCGACGAACATCTCTTTTACATTACTTCGGATGATCCTTGGTACGATGACCTCCTCATCTACCTCTGAACTCAAAAGTTCGGTAACCACCTTTCACGGGATGATCATCGACGTATTCACCATCAGGCTCCCCGCTACCTCCTCATCGGAGACATCCTATACCGGCGGGGCGTCGAAACCATTCTTTGTCGATGCCTGACTATTGACGAGGCTGATCGAGTCTTAAACGACTGTCATAGCGGCGCCTGTGGGGGCTATATTTCGGGTATATCCACTACTCAAAAGATTATCCAAGCCGGTTACTTTTGGCCTACCTTGTTTCATGATTGCATTCACGTCGTGAAACGCTGTGAGAAATGTCAGCTCTATGCCAACAAAGCCCGAGCTCCCCTCACTCTTCTTCACCCTGTCATTACTGCCGGCCCTTTTTGTAAATGGGGCATCAACTTTATGACTTGTAATCCCCCCTCCAGCAATGGCCACAAATACATCGTGGTTGCCATTGATTACTTCACCAAATGGGCCAAAGCTATGCCCACTTTCAACAACACTGCTGACACTGCAGTGCATTTTTTCTTTAACCACGTCATATCCCGCTTTGGAGTACCCCTCCAACTCATTTCCTACCATGGGAAACACTTCAAGAATGATATCTTCGTCGAACTCTCCTCTCGGTTAGGCTTCTCTCACGAGTTTGCCTCACCATATTACCCTCAGTCTAATGGACAGGTCGAGGCAGTTAACAAAGTCCTCAAGACCATGTTACAATGCACAGTNACTCGTCAACCTCAACAGTCCACGAGTCCACATCCCCTCAAGGGCATAATCCCATCCGGGAGACAATCCCCCAACCCCTTACCCAAATTCCCTTCTTTTACCCTCCACCAGGTATGGAAGCTTTTCAGGTAGCCGCAATGCTCACACTACCAAATATGATGTTACCAATCCCAGTTTGGTATTTATGCCCACCAGAGATGGTCCCTTGACCATCTCTTCCCCCACAGGAAGGACTCCCCATGACGATTCCCGTCCTTACCCCTACCACCCCCCCACTCACTAACCCCCCTGCTACAGCTGGGGGCAGGAGAAAGAAGAAAGAGCCCAACACTCCACTTCCTCCACACATCCCACCACCTTGCGCACTATGTGAGACAGAGGGCCACCAAACCAACAATTGTCCATCACTACCTGAATTACGGAATTTGATCCCCCTCAATCAAACTCCCATAACACCTGCCACTAGTGCTAGTCCCACCACTACCATCCATCCTTCCAGTAGTAAAGGGTTGAGGACCAAATATGCTTGTGCTATATGTTCAGAGTATGGCCATTACACCCATCATTGCCCAGCACTGCCACATTTTCGGCAGACATTAGCGGTTGTACGCCAGAACTTCCAGAACAACCCACTCCCTGCTACGTCCTCTTCCACAAATATCACTGACATTCTCTATGTCACCACTTTCTTCAATGAACGTATGAGACACCCTTTCTCTCTCTACGATTCATTAGCTCATTTTACATACCAGTGTCCTATGATCCTTGAATACAGGCAACATCAATTGGCCCTACTTCACCGACCCGCAGAGGTGATAATTGACATTACCTCGCCACTGGAGGATCTTCATGTCATTTCTCCTGAGCCCGAGGCACTCCCAACACCTCCATGGTTCTTAGATGACGTCTTTGAGGATTTACCCCGCAACCCCCCCAATTCTCCTACTCATTCCCCTACGGACACTCTCCACCCAACCACCACGGGTACCCCTCAGTACTTCAATATATGGTTTATGTTGAGTGAACCCTCCCCATCTCCTAGCATTGTGCTCCCTACTTCTTCATCAGGGGGCAACGACACTGTCACCAAGATCACTCCTCATGACCCCTTGTATTCCCGGTCTTTCCAATGCGACAAGGAAATAATCGAAGAGCTAAACCGCCCAGACTCTCCCTGGGATGCGCTACATCACCGCGTACTCTTCTCTCCACAGGAAGCCCCCATGCCTCCTAACCAAAACCCCATTTACACAATCGAAACCAAAGATTTTATCCCATCCGGGCCTATCGATTGGTTCAACAATCCCATTCCTGCCCCTGATGCATTTGAAGAAGGAAACATGGCCAACATTTCCCCCACCATCAAAATCGACATTTCCATTAAAAATGGCATCGTCGAAGAAATCATCATTGGAGCTGCTTGCACTCCTCAGGAAATCGACACATATAAAGCCCTCTTCCAGGAATATAGGGATATTTTTGCCTGGTCATACATGGAAATGCCTGGCCTTGATCCCTCCATTGTCGAACATCACATCGACACCTGGCCCAACATCACACCAGTTCGCCAAAAACAATGACCACTACACCCATCCAAAGCTACAACTATCAAAGATGAAATTGATAAATTACGCATGGTCGGGTTTATTTACCCCATCGCTTACACGTCATGGGTTTCCAACCTTGTACCCGTCGACAAAAACCATGGCACTATCCACATTTGCACAGACTTTCGCGATCTCAATAACACATGTCCAAAAGACAACTTTCCAATGCCTTTCATCGATCAGATTATCGACGATTGCACCGGCCACGAGGCTCTCTCCTTTATGGACGGATTCTCTGGCTATAACCAAATCCAAATTCACCTAGCCGATCAGTATAAAACCACATTCACTACCCCGTGGGGTACCTTTGCATATCGTGTCATGCCTTTCAGCTTAAAAAATGCCGGTGCAACTTTCCAGCGGGCGATGACATACATCTTCCACGATCTGGCTAAAATCATCCTTGCCTACTTGGACAACCTCACAGCTAGATCCAAGAAACGCACCCAGCACCTTGATGATTTACAAATTATCTTTCAACGGTGTCGTCAGTACAACATCCGCTTGAATCCTCTAAAGTGTGTGTTCTGTGTCACCAACAGGAACCTCCTCGGTTTTATTGTTTCCTGAAGCGGTATTACCGTGGACCCCCTCAAAGGCCAAGCTATCACCGAAATCCCACCTCCTTGAAATTTATGGCAACTTCAGAGTCTTTAGAGCAAAGCTAACTTTCTTAGATGCTTTGTCCCAGATTATGCCATACACGCACATGGATTCCTTTTCTTACTACGTCACGACATCCCATTTCACTGGGACGACCATGCCCAACAGTCATTTGACGATCTTAAAATAACGCTTTCAAATGCACCTTTAATTAGTGCACCTAACTATAATCGTGACTACATCCTCTACGTATCAACATCAGCTGTATCAGTAGCTGGCGTCCTCGTCCATCTTGGATATGACAATCGTGAACACATCATTTATTAAGTTAGTAAGAACCTCTCAGGACCACCCCTGAAGTATAAACATGAAGAGAAACTTGCTCTTGCAGTTGTCCTCGCAGTCCAAAAACTGCGCCATTACATTCTGCTTCGCACCACCAAGGTCATCGCAGATTCCAACCCTATGCAGTACTTGCTCAGCTGTCGGCAAGTTAACAGAAAATTCGCTCGATGGATCGTTATCCTTCAAGAGTACGACCTCGAGTTCTCAACACCTAAGAGTAAGAAGGCCCTTGTTCTCGCCAAACTTGTCACGACCCTTCCCTCTGACACCACCAGTGCCCCCGTCAATACCGACTTTCCCGACGAACATCTCTTTTACATTACTTCGGATGATCCTTGGTACGGCGTCCTCCTCGTCTACCTCCGAACTCAAAAGTTCGGTAACCACCTTTCACGGGATGATCGTCGACGTATTCACCATCAGGCTCCCCGCTACCTCCTCATCAGAGACATCCTATACCGGCGGGGCGTCGAAACCATTCTTTGTCGATGCCTGACTATTGACGAGGCTGATCGAGTCTTAAACGACTGTCATAGCGGCGCCTGTGGGGGCTATCTTTCGGGTATATCCACTACTCAAAAGATTATCCGAGCCGGTTACTTTTGTCCTACCTTGTTTCATGATTGCATTCACGTCGTGAAACGCTGTGAGCAATGTCAGCTCTATGCCAACAAAGCCCGAGCTCCCCTCACTCTTCTTCACCCTGTCATTACTGCCGACCCTTTTTGTAAATGGGGCATCAACTTTATGACTTGTAATCCCTCCTCCAGCAATGGCCACAAATACATCGTGGTTGCCATTGATTACTTCACCAAATGGGCCAAAGCTATGCCCACTTTCAACAACACTGCTGACACTGCAGTGCGTTTTTTCTTTAACCACGTCATATCCCGCTTTGGAGTACCCCTCCAACTCATTTCCTACCATGGGAAACACTTTGAGAATGATATCTTCGTCAAACTCTCCTCTCGGTTAGGCTTCTCTCACGAGTTTGCCTCACCATATTACCCTCAGTCTAATGGACAGGTCGAGGCAGTTAACAAAGTCCTCAAGACCATGTTACAATGCACAGTCAATAAACATAAAACCAATTGGCATCATATGTTATTTTCTGCGCTATGGGCTTATCGAACGACTGTGAAAACCACTACCGGTTTCACACCATTCCATTTAGTCCACGGGGTCGAGGCAACTCTTCCCATCGAGTGCGAAATTCCCACCTTACGCACCGCAATTAAGATATTACCTGACACTGCTCCAATGGAGCAGCGCTTGTTGAACTTGGAGTCTTTGGATGAAGATCATCGATCTTCCTTACAAAACAACGAGGCAGCTAAAAAATGATCCAAGGCTACCTTTGATCGCCATGTCAACCTTCGATCATTCCGTGAAGGCGACCTCGTCCTGGCTTATGATATCGCTCATGATACCTTTGNAACCCGTCAATGGGTTGTATCTCAAGAAATTTTATGCTTAAAAGTAGTCATTCTACTTTAGGTTATTTCTTTTTCTAGCGTTTTTAATCTTTTTTCTTATCCCCTCTCATCTAAAATATCCTTTGTGCTATTGACAGATCCTTCCTCCACCAGCCTACCACATTGGTTACACCGATGGTGCCATTCGTTGGACACAAAATCTTGCTTCGACCGCTTGGGCTCTCTACACCCCCTCACATGAAATGCTCCATTCAAGCGGCATATGTTTGGGGTCAACAACCAACAACCAATCCGAATACACTGTTGTCACTGGCCTCCTGGCCGATGCCCAACATCATCATATTCGTCACCTTAGCGTCTTCCTCGACTCTCAACTAGTCGTTCTCCAGCTCAACAATGTGTATCGCGTCCGTGATCCTTGTCTCTTTCACAAATACCTGCAGGTTAGGATTTTATCTCGACATTTTGATTCCATTACATTTACACATATTCCAAGACAATTGAATCAAATAATAGATCACATAGCTAACATGGTGTTAGATTGGCATATATCACATCAAGCTACACATACATAAACATATCACAAAAACCTGTCACAACATATATATAGAATGGACGTACTCAACAAAAACATCAGCAAAAACATGTAGACAACATCAAGATCTCAAAATATGTATACTCATGTATATATAAAGGCCCATCAGGCCATACGAATGTTTACATAACAAAAATACAGGTATCCACAGGCCAATGCAGCACCTCGGTACAACAAATGGGCTCACCAGCCTATATACAACAAAAAAAATATGCATCATGCACCACTCATGGTGCCTCTATCGCACCACCACCTGCTCCTCCCTTAGGTGGTGGTGGCCCACCACCATCTACCCCAGGCGGTGGTGGTCCACCCACAGGACCCTCCTGCCCTGGCGACAGGCGTCCACTCGTCATAGCAGCAAGCACTGCTGCTCGTCGCACTACGGCCCGCCATGGCGGTGGTACCCCTACACACTGCTCCAGGAAACTCTCATCCTGGATGCGCGTCCACATGACCTCAGGCACATCCTATAAAACCATCTCCAGACAACGACGTATGTCATCAAAATCCACTCCGGTCGCCGTCGGAGGAGCGTGTGATGGCCCTGCACCAGGGTCATCGAACCGACGCCTCCTCACTGCCCTCTCTGGCTCAGCTAGTCACCCCGCGGCATCCTCCCACCGACGTCTCTCTCCATGTGGTAGTCTCTCCAGCTCTCGATGAGCCGGCACTCTCTGCATCTCCACCTCGCTCCCGCGAGGTGCCACATCTGCACATACAAAAAACAACAACAAAAGATAGTATCAACATCTATATCATATACATATGGACTGGTATCTCAAAAAACAACATAAACCAAAAACATGCACACCAATACTAAACATATCTCGATGGTCAAAAACCTCCCCTGGAGGTAGCACCATGTCTAGGTCACCCCGGAAGTCCACCCCAGCATAGGGGTACCGAAGTATCACCTGCGGCATCTGCCACCATACCTGTGTCGCCTCTGTCGAAAAGAAGTGGCCACCTTCGCCACCACCATGACGAAGCAAAACTGTAGACCACCGCCTCAACCGCGGCTCTCGCGCCCCCGGCATCTCTAGAAGAATCCTCAGGCACAACATCGGCACCCTCTCTAAAAACCAGGCCACTAGGATGGACCCGAAAGCAAACTCCCCAGCATCAGTCGACCGACAGTGGTCCAACTATGCCACCATCCTAGCATGAAGAGTTAGTCCCCAAGTGAAACGCTCGTCGGCCAAAACTCTCTCCAGCACTAGAAGCTGGCCACCACTGATCCGCTGGGTCGCCAGTGACCCGTATACTCGTACAATCATCGCCGCTATACAATGATGCGCTAGGGAATCTATAGATGAAATGCTCACCACCGTCCCGGACATAAAGTTCTGACCTGAACAATATCTCCAACCAACATCAACAAACAAAGTAGTCCTAGGAAACACCAGCTCCATCGGTAGGGGCGTTCCCCGAAAGGGGAGACCAGTCAAGAAATATATATCCTCCACCGCAGTGAAGGGGATTTGCTCTCCTCGTATGAGGAAGCAGTGCAGCTCCGGACTCCACATCTAGATCAGGAACTGTAATAGATACTCTTGTGCCCATATCAACGGGCAGTCAAAAAACTTTAGCAACCCACACGTTGCCAAAGTCGCACGCACACCGGGCCCCTCAATGGCCACGACGTCTCGCAACTGGGCCCAGTCTCTCTCTCGCCACTGCACTGGCATAGTCACCACCGTCCACCTGCAGACAACACAGAGCCCTATATCAGCTCATGCAACCATCAACAGTAGCAAAAAGCTTCATTTTTTACACTTCAACTTTGCCTCCTAGGCACGGTTTTTGTTACCCACAGGCACGCACACATGCGCGCCTCTTCATTACACAGACGCGCACACATGCGTGCCTGTTCATTACACAGGCGCGCATCAGTGCGCATCTGTTCATTACACAGGCGCGCATCAGTGCACACCTATTTGCTTCATAGGCGCGCCCCTACGCGTGCCTGTTCACCATACAGACACGCACAGATGCACGCTTGTCAAACCCGTAGTCGCGCACTGGTGTGCTCCTGTTCAACTCACAAGTGCGCCCTTCGGGCGTGCCTTAAATTCCCTCTCTCGCACCCCCATGCATGTATATTCGGTGTATAGGCACGTACGTATGCGCGCCTCTCACCGGATCGCCCACGCATGTGGGGCCCATACCCCCTAAATACCTCTGTACGACCCACCGTACAGCCCCTGCCCAAAAATTGAAAACTTATTTCTATGCAGGATGATCAGACCACTAACCTGATACTCGCAAATCCTTAATCGGCTGCCTCGTCCTCCCCGAATCTCCCAATCTCCTCTGAAAACTGCTCGTCAAGTCACTATTGCAGCGAGTACAAATGAGGTGTCAATGTGGGCCCTACAGCTTTATATAGGCCTTTTGCCAAACTTCCACTCACCATTCCGGGAGTTCACGGTGTCCATTTTTCAATCCATCTTCAGCCACGGGATCAACATCCCGTCACTTACATCACAACAGTCTCTGGGTCGCTTTTCATCCTAAGCCCCCGGGGTGCCTTTTTTTCATACCATGGTCAGGTACGCATGCGCATAGCCACACTTATCAAATACATGCTCATATCTTTGATTCTCTTCAGATATTGTTCACTTTGGGTATTTGGTTTTCATGTGTGCAGGTACTTGATCATCATCCATCGACACAACCCCTTC
>JZKD02S0077056.1:0-10242 GCA_000966675.3 Picea glauca
TGCATTTCCCAAGTATGTTACCTGAAGCATTGTCACTAAATCTAACTTTACCCTTTTGTTTCTTTAAGTTCAAAAACTTGTCCTTATTTCCTGTCATATGTTTTGAGAAACCAATGTTAACATACCATAGATCTTCTTTATCTTGGGATTTCAAGGAAATAAGACACTCCTCTTTTGATGTTTTTTCTTTCCAAAGATTATTTTTATCTCTAATGAACTTTTCTTTATCTGATACTTGCATTAATCTGAAATTACTTGCTTTGTGTCCATAATTATGACATTTGAATCATTCTAGGTTTCCTTCTTGTAGAGGTGCAAAGGAATTATAATTTCTTCTTTTAACTTGATCTATTGTTTGGTTATGTTTAAGGTTATAGTTCTTAACCCTAAATTTTGTCCTTCCATATGCTCTACAATTCATAGCTTTGTGCTAGAAATTAGAGAATGAAAAGAAATAACCAAAGAAAATGTGTGGATACCTATTTTGATCAACCTTCTTTGGTGGTGTCTTATATTCCTTCTTGATGGGTGGAGGTAGCCTTCTGGAGTTTTGATCATTTTTTGTCTTTTCTTCATCTTTATTCTTGAATGTACTGAAGAGAGAAGTTGCATAAGATTTTGAGTTATATTGGTTTTCTTCTTGAGAATAACCTACTCCATTTTTGTTACTTGAATCCCTTTGTGTGGTTATAATCTTATCTAAGATTTTAGAGCTATTTTCATATCTTGTCTGGATAAGTTTTGCGTCATGCTCTTTTCTTAGGTGAACCAATTATGCCTCCATTATTTGATAGGCTATTTATTTCTCTTTAAGAGACTTTTCCATACCTTCTTCCATCCTATTTTCTTCTAGGATTTGGTTTTTCAGGTTTTTCATGAGTTTCTCCATTTATTTTTCTTTATGTTCATGTTTTTCTTTTTGTTCAACTACAAAACGTTTCAGTTGTCTATATATGTTTTTTCATTTTCTTAATTCATCCAAGGAACTAAGAAGTTCTTCTTCCATATTAACCTATGCTTCATCTTCTGACTCTTCTTCATGCTCAATTTATTCTATCTCATTAGACTCTTCAATACCTAGAAAAAGGACTTCATTATCATCATTGTCACTAAACTCTGATGAACTGTTGTTTTCATCTTTTGAGTAAAAAATATTTTTCCCTTTGTAATAGTTTTTCTTATAGTGGAGTTTTCCCTTCTTGTTGTATTGTTTATTTGTGTTTTATTCATATTCAGGGTCTTCCTTGGAATAGGGACACTTATATGGAAAGTGGCCAACTTTTCCACAATTAAAAGATTTAAAAGGAAACTTTCCTTTGTAGCTCCCTGATCCTTTCTGAAGTTTTTTAATAAAATTGGCTTCTTCTACATCATATTATTCATGATCGATGGATTGATGTTTTTGCTTCTGGTTTTTTGTTTTCTTGAGCACCTTGAAGGTTGCATCTCCTTTTGGGATGTTCTCATGACCTAATTTTAACTCATAGGCTATGAGGATTCCATACAATTAATCCATGGTGATTTCATGTAGTTTCTCTCGATATTCAAGAGTGGACACTTTAGGATAATATAGCATAGGTAGTGTTATTAGTATCTTTTCAAGTACCTCATTGTCTGAAACTTATACTCCTAAACCATTGCTGGCATTAACAATATTATCAAATATTTCAAAGTACTCTGAGATATTTTCTTCATCCTTCATTTTTAGAACGTCATATTATATTTTGAGAGTTTGAAGTTTGGCCCTCTTTACCTTGGAATATCTTGCATATATAGTTTCCAATTTATCCCAGAGTTGTTTTTCATTTTTATAATTTATTACTTTAGCAAGGATCTTCTTACTTAGTCCAACTTCTAGTGTGTTTAAATCCTTTGGCATGTTCCAATTTTTTTTTCTTATCATCTGCTTCTATGAGAGTGACTTTTGGAACATCATATCCTTTTTCAACTAATGTCCATACTTCCAGTCCAATGGACATCAGATAGATTTTCATTCTAACACTCTAGAAAACATAGTCTTCACCATCAAATAGGGGGACTTTTGATGACATCTTCAACTGCTGATCCATTCCGATGTATTTTTATATTCGAGTGATTTAAAACTTTAGTGAAGAGACCCAATATGATACCAATTGAAGGATAAGATCCTATCACTAAGAGGGGGGAGTGAATCAATGAAACAATAATTTGATCATATTTTTACTTTTGTCAATGCAAACAAAATTTGAAAACAATATTTTATCATGGAATCCAATTGGGAAAACCACAAACACTTTTCTATTAACTGCAAAAGTTTGTTTTACAAGTTACAATAGAAGGAATGTGTTCTTCCTCTTTAGATCAACACCCATGGATCAAGATACACCCTCACCCTTTTTCACCAGCTCCAACTGGTAGGAGGTTATAGCCTCTTATTTAGTCAGCTACAACTGACAAGGAAGAACCTACTCCCCTGCAAGCTCCACCCTGCCCTTGCACTTCCCAACCACCCTTAATTTAATCAATCTAGAAATAGGATATGCACTCCAGTAATGGTATTCTATATTAAACACTAGATTACATAATTTCTACTCTGTCTCCTTCAGTTCTCTATCTTCAATAAGACATTGAAAGACACACTTTCTAATTCACATCTCAATATATTTATAATCCTTTAAACTTTTCAACACAAATCTTCATAAACAACATGTTTGTTCATTTAGTATTACATAAACCTTGTTTTAATTAACACAAACATTAACATGAATTTTCATAACCACGCGTCATTTTAACAACCATCTGACCTATTTTTCATAAATCGATCACATGTATGGATCGATTTATTTTTAACTCGATTCCATATATCTACAAATATTGTAGAAACTGAGTTCTTTAGAGGCACTTCCTTCAACCCATTTACATGTGACCATAGGCGCAGAACCACAGGTTTATTAATTTAAGCATTGTCTCTTCTTTCTCCCTTTTCTTTTTATCCCCCATATGTCTAGTGTTGGGGCCATGTTCTTTGGTACTTCGTCCTTCGAGAGGTCATGCCATTGCAACCTTTCAAATATATCGAATCAGATTCCACCAAAATAAATCAGACGATCCACATTCGTTCTTTCATTAGTCAGATGATATTGGCTTGTCCAAAGGTTTGAAACAAATTGATGATCATGAATTAATATACAGGTGATTGAATGGTTCACATTTATTTCGGGAGTTCAGAGCTTTGGGGGTTTGTATAATCGTTTCTCCAATTTCCACCAGAGTGATCACCTGTCAAATAAGTCATAAATTGGTGGAGACATTTTGTTGTCGATTGAAACTTCCACTTATGCTATCCTTCCACTGTACTTGATCAATGTTTGAGAACTCTCCCAAAGTGTTCTCTATATCGGATGCCTCATGTCCACTTCGGGACTTCGGGTGTTTGCTGGTGGTGATACTCGCGAAGTGAAAACTCTCGGAGTGACGTAACATTTTGACTTCATTTGTTGACGTGGCACTGACTGAGTGGATGCCACATGTCACTTAGATTTTTGGCTTACGTATTCCTAAATTACCTATGAGACCTTGAAACTTGTCATCATTTGATTACGTCACATGTCCTTGCTGATGTAGATCTCTTCATGTGGCTCACATGTTCTTCTCCTTGATCTAATGGTCAAGATGCTTCCTAAAGTGTTCCTCTAATCAAAAGACTCATGTCCACTTCGAGACTTCGGGTAACTCGATTTCTCCACTTCCCAATTCTCCCGAAGTGAGATTCCCTGAAGTGTAAACCTCGAGTAAGTTGACTTCATCCAATGGTCATTTTTTAACCCGAAAGGCTTAACATGATCCAACGACTGTCGGGAATTTGGATATTTGGGATCTCAGGCCTTTGTCCTTGCTTATCCTATCCTTCTACGCCCTTGATCCAATGGTCAATATATCTCCCGAAGTGTTTCCTCAGATCAGACAGCTTGCATCTATTTCAGGACATTTTTGGCTTACTTTTTCCTTCCACTAAACATGATCTGGCGGTCTTGATATCTAGGGAAGTGTTCTTCAGATTGGATGATCCTCATTTACTTCAAGACTTTGGCCTTCGGGTGATCTTAATTGTTCTCAACCATTTTCTCCTGAATTGGTCAACGCCAAACTTGACCACTGCTACCTTGGTGCACTCTGAATAGATCAAACAGTCCTCATTTACTTCGGTACTTTGGGGATTCGGTCTTCATATTTTCTTGTCCTATCCTTCCACTTAACTTGATCCAATGGTTGATGTGGATTGTGGAATCATAACTCATGTTTGGTTCAGTTCATTGCCCAAACTCCACAATTGAAGTTGTGTGATTGTTGGTGGATCAACCACAGTCATCAATCTTTGATATCTACTGAAGTGTTCTTCAGATTGGATGGTCCTCATTTACTTCGGGAATTTGGCCTTCGAGTGATATTAATTGTTCTCAACCATTTTCTCCTGAAGTGGTCAACGCCAAAGTTGACCACTGCTACCTTGGCACGCTTTGAATAGATCAAACAGTCCTCATTTACTTCGGTATTTCGGGGCTCCAGCCTTCGTATTTTCTTTTCCTATCCTTCCACTTAAATTGATCCAATGGATGATGTGGATTGTGGAATGATAACTCATGTGTGGTTTAGTTCATCGCCCAAACTGCACAATTTAAGTTGTGCGATTTTTGGTGGATCAACCACAGTCATCGATCTTTGAAACGATAAGATATGATGGTCTAGACAAATTGCGGGATTGGAAATAACATGTAGTTTAATTCTCCCTTCGCACTCTGCAATCAATCCCTGCCCTTGATCTGGCACTTGCATATCCAACATTTCTGGTTTGTCCTTTGGGGATTTCGATCCTGATCATGTTTCTGCACTGTGATTTACCTTCTAAGCTTCATGTGCATCATCAGTTGTTGAAATAAATGACAATATGTCCAACATTTAAATGCTTCTTTATGAATGTAAACACAACTCTGTTTCTTTATTCCCAATTAGGAATTCTTCAGAACGGTTACAGGATTAGTCTATCTTGCACAAGACTAAAGTGAGCCTTGATAACTCAAAGGTCTATCTAAGTATTCTCCTTACACTTCCCTCTCTTTCATGTATTGGTTGCACTTTGAGTGAGACTTATTCCATCCATGGAAGATGAAAATTCTATCTCTCTAGACTACTTTCATACCTTTTGTTGGTAACCTAAGAAGGACCCTGGTCTGAACACATTTACACCAACAAAATGATTTCATTGTCGGGACCCATGCTTTAAAAGGGAACCTATGAGGAGAATGCTTCCATGGATATATAGATACGAAATTCAAAAATGGTGGGAAAGAAATTGTGACACCTTTATATGGAAGGAAGCAGAGTTGTGAGGTAAAAGCGAGAGGAATACAAGAGATTTTTTCTTTTACTCAGAAAGATCGAGTGACTAGTATGAGATATTTAGGGTTAAATTTATGGAAGAACTATTCCATTGGATAGATCAGATACAAGAAGCTATAGAATTCCAAGAACATGTAAAGAAGACATGTACTTGAGATACAAAGAAGATCGCAACACTCCACTAGCTGGATCACTAGATCACACGAGTAGTCAATTTCTGGGTTCATACAACTCTGGAGGGATACATCATTGAATTTGTAGCCGAGAATCACCAATATTTTTCACACACAGAAGAAAGTTTCAAGAAAGGTGCATGCAAAATAATGTTGACAAAAATTCCCATGTGGATCAAAGTATTCTTGATGGAGTATGGGATGATAGTTGTTTCCTCGACTAAGATGGAAGCCTAAACACCTATGCTTGGCGTAGGGTGATTTTTGGGCATGATCATGAACTNTTGAGCACCTTGAAGGTTGCATCTCCTTTTGGGATGTTCTCATGACCTAATTTTAACTCATAGGCTATGAGGATTCCATACAATTAATCCATGGTGATTTCATGTAGTTTCTCTCGATATTCAAGAGTGGACACTTTAGGATAATATAGCATAGGTAGTGTTATTAGTATCTTTTCAAGTACCTCATTGTCTGAAACTTATACTCCTAAACCATTGCTGGCATTAACAATATTATCAAATATTTCAAAGTACTCTGAGATATTTTCTTCATCCTTCATTTTTAGAACGTCATATTATATTTTGAGAGTTTGAAGTTTGGCCCTCTTTACCTTGGAATATCTTGCATATATAGTTTCCAATTTATCCCAGAGTTGTTTTTCATTTTTATAATTTATTACTTTAGCAAGGATCTTCTTACTTAGTCCAACTTCTAGTGTGTTTAAATCCTTTGGCATGTTCCAATTTTTTTTTCTTATCATCTGCTTCTATGAGAGTGACTTTTGGAACATCATATCCTTTTTCAACTAATGTCCATACTTCCAGTCCAATGGACATCAGATAGATTTTCATTCTAACACTCTAGAAAACATAGTCTTCACCATCAAATAGGGGGACTTTTGATGACATCTTCAACTGCTGATCCATTCCGATGTATTTTTATATTCGAGTGATTTAAAACTTTAGTGAAGAGACCCAATATGATACCAATTGAAGGATAAGATCCTATCACTAAGAGGGGGGAGTGAATCAATGAAACAATAATTTGATCATATTTTTACTTTTGTCAATGCAAACAAAATTTGAAAACAATATTTTATCATGGAATCCAATTGGGAAAACCACAAACACTTTTCTATTAACTGCAAAAGTTTGTTTTACAAGTTACAATAGAAGGAATGTGTTCTTCCTCTTTAGATCAACACCCATGGATCAAGATACACCCTCACCCTTTTTCACCAGCTCCAACTGGTAGGAGGTTATAGCCTCTTATTTAGTCAGCTACAACTGACAAGGAAGAACCTACTCCCCTGCAAGCTCCACCCTGCCCTTGCACTTCCCAACCACCCTTAATTTAATCAATCTAGAAATAGGATATGCACTCCAGTAATGGTATTCTATATTAAACACTAGATTACATAATTTCTACTCTGTCTCCTTCAGTTCTCTATCTTCAATAAGACATTGAAAGACACACTTTCTAATTCACATCTCAATATATTTATAATCCTTTAAACTTTTCAACACAAATCTTCATAAACAACATGTTTGTTCATTTAGTATTACATAAACCTTGTTTTAATTAACACAAACATTAACATGAATTTTCATAACCATGCGTCATCTTAACAACCATCTGACCTATTTTTCATAAATCGATCACATGTATGGATCGATTTATTTTTAACTCGATTCCATATATCTACAAATATTGTAGAAACTGAGTTCTTCAGAGGCACTTCATTCAACCCATTTACATGTGACCATAGGCGCAAAACCACAGGTTTATTAATTTAAGCATTGTCTCTTCTTTCTCCCTTTTCTTTTTATCCCCCATATGTCTAGTGCTGGGGCCATGTTCTTTGGTACTTCGTCCTTCGAGACGTCATGCCATTGCAACCTTTCAAATATATCGAATCAGATTCCACCAAAATAAATCAGACGATCCACATTTGTTCTTTCATTAGTCAGATGATATTGGCTTGTCGAAAGGTTTGAAACAAATTGATGATCATGAATTAATATACAGGTGAGTGAATGGTTCACATTTATTTCGGGAGTTCAGAGCTTTGGGGGTTTGTATAGTCGTTTCTCCAATTTCCACCAGAGTGATCACCTGTCAAATAAGTCATAAATTGGTGGAGAAATTTTGTTGTCGATTGAAACTTCCACTTATGCTATCCTTCCACTGTACTTGATAAATGTTTGAGAACTCTCCCAAAGTGTTCTCTATATCGGATGCCTCATGTCCACTTCGAGACTTCGAGTGTTTGCTGGTGGTGATACTCGCGAAGTGAAAACTATCAGAGTGACGTAACATTTTGACTTCATTTGTTGACGTGGCACTGACTGAGTGGATGCCACATGTCACTTAGATTTTTGGCTTACGTATTCCTAAATTACCTATGAGACCTTGACACTTGTCGTCATTTGATTACGTCACGTGTCCTTGCTGATGTAGATCTATTCATGTGGCTCACATGTTATTCTCCTTGATCTAATGGTCAAGATGCTTCCTAAAGTGTTCCTCTAATAAAAAGACTCATGTCCACTTCGAGACTTCGGGTAACTCGATTTCTCCACTTCCCAATTCTCTCGAAGTGAGATTCCCTGAAGTGTAAACCTCGAGTAAGTTGACTTCATCCAATGGTCATTTTTTAACCCGAAAGGCTTAACATGATCCAACGAATGTCGGGAATTTGGATATTTGGGATCTTAGGCCTTTGGCCTTGCTTATCCTATCCTTCTACTTCCCTTGATCCAATAGTCAATATATCTCCCGAAGTATTTCCTCAGATCAGACAGCTTGAATCTATTTCAGGACATTTTTGGCTTATTTTTTCCTTCCACTAAACATGATTTGGCAGTCTTGATATCTACCGAAGTGTTCTTCAGATTGGATGATCCTCATTTACTTCGAGACTTTGGCCTTCGGGTGATCTTAATTGTTCTCAACCATTTTCTCCTGAAGTGGTCAACGCCAAACTTGACCACTGCTACCTTGGTGCACTCTAAATAGATCAAACAATCCTCATTTACTTCGGTACTTTGGGGATTCGGTCTTCAGATTTTCTTGTCCTATCCTTCCACTTAACTTGATCCAATGGTTGATGTGGATTGTGGAATGATAACTCATGTTTGGTTCAGTTCATCACCCAAACTCCACAATTGAAGTTGTGTGATTGTTGGTGGATCAACCACAGTCATCGATCTTTGATATCTACTGAAGTGTTCTTCAGATTGGATGGTCCTCATTTACTTCGGGACTTTGGCCTTCGAGTGATATTAATTTTTCTCAACCATTTTCTCCTGAAGTGGTCAATGCCAAAGTTGACCACTGCTACCTTGGCACGCTCTGAATAGATCAAACAATCCTCATTTACTTCGGTATTTCGGGGCTCCAGCCTTCGTATTTTCTTGTCCTATCCTTCCACTTAAATTGATCCAATGGCCTATGTGGATTGTGGAATGATAACTCATGTGTGGTTTAGTTCATCGCCCAAACTCCACAATTGAAGTTGTGCGATTTTTGGTGGATCAACCACAGTCATCGATCTTTGAAACGATAAGATATGATGGTCTAGACAAATTGCGGGATTGGAAATAACATGTAGTTTAATTCTCCCTTCGCACTCTGCAATCAATCCCTGCCCTTGATCTGGCACTTGCATATCCAACATTTCTGGTTTGTCCTTTGGGGATTTCGATCCTGATCATGTTTCTGCACTGTGATTTACCTTCTAAGCTTCATGTGCATCATCAGTTGTTGAAATAAATGACAATATGTCCAACATTTAAATGCTTCTTTATGAATGTAAACACAACTCTGTTTCTTTATTCCCAATTAGGAATTCTTCAGAACGGTTACAGGATTAGTCTATCTTGCACAAGACTAAAGTGAGCCTTGATAACTCAAAGGTCTATCTAAGTATTCTCCTTACACTTCCCTCTCTTTCATGTATTGGTTGCACTTTGAGTGAGACTTATTCCATCCATGGAAGATGAAAATTCTATCTCTCTAGACTACTTTCATACCTTTTGTTGGTAACCTAAGAAGGACCCTGGTCTGAACACATTTACACCAACAAAATGATTTCATTGTCGGGACCCATGCTTTAAAAGGGAACCTATGAGGAGAATGCTTCCATGGATATATAGATACGAAATTCAAAAATGGTGGGAAAGAAATTGTGACACCTTTATATGGAAGGAAGCAGAGTTGTGAGGTAAAAGCGAGAGGAATACAAGAGATTTTTTCTTTTACTCAGAAAGATCGAGTGACTAGTATGAGATATTTAGGGTTAAATTTATGGAAGAACTATTCCATTGGATAGATCAGATACAAGAAGCTATAGAATTCCAAGAACATGTAAAGAAGACATGTACTTGAGATACAAAGAAGATCGCAACACTCCACTAGCTGGATCACTAGATCACACGAGTAGTCAATTTCTGGGTTCATACAACTCTGGAGGGATACATCATTGAATTTGTAGCCGAGAATCACCAATATTTTTCACACACAGAAGAAAGTTTCAAGAAAGGTGCATGCAAAATAATGTTGACAAAAATTCCCATGTGGATCAAAGTATTCTTGATGGAGTATGGGATGATAGTTGTTTCCTCGACTAAGATGGAAGCCTAAACACCTATGCTTGGCGTAGGGTGATTTTTGGGCATGATCATGAACT
>JZKD02S0077056.1:13357-25286 GCA_000966675.3 Picea glauca
GTATATACATGAGGAGACCATAAGACAAACAAGTTGTTGGTAGGCCTAACAAGAAAATTGTTGCAAGGATTTATCCTTTACAAGGAGTGTAGAGAATCCTAAGATAGCTTCTATAGGAGACTACTGGGATAGGAAAACTATGAACAAAGTACATAATTTGTTGCAGGAGTATGAGGAATTATTTCCAAAAACATTCTTGGAACTGAAAGGTATAAAAGGAGCCATGGGAGAAATGAAAATCAAGTTAAAACGTGACTCAATACCTGAGAAACACAGACCATACCGACTTAATCCTAGAATAAAAGAGAAGGTCAAGAAATAAGTGGATAAAATTATTGTGGAAGGACTTATTTTACCAATAGAATAAGCAAAATTGATTATCCCCATAGTTATCCAGAGTAAGAAAGGTACATAAGAAATCCGGTTCTGTGTGGACTACAAAAGTTTGAATTCTTCATGCATGCATGATAGATTTCCTACACCTTTCAGTGATGAGGTGTTAGATGAAGTTGTGGGAAAAAAATCTTATTCGTTCATAGTTGGGTTCTTGGGACATTTTCAGGTCGAAATTGTAGAGGAAGACAAGAAGAAGAACACATTCATAAATGAATGGGGATCATCCGTATACAACGTAATTTCCTTTGGCTTAAAGAATGTCCCTGCATTTTTCTCTTGGATTGTGATAGCAATGTTTCGAGAATTCATCCGCAAGTTTGTAGAAGTCTATATGGATGATTAGACGATGTACAAACTGTTAAAATATCATGTCAAGCTACTCCAGTTAATGTTTGATATATGTCATGAAATGTAGATATCTATGAATCTAAGAAAGTGTATTTTTTGTGTACCTCATGGCAATCGGTTAGGCCATATTGTATGTAGAGAAGGAGTCCTTTTAGACCCAACTAAAGTTGAAATCATTCTGAACATGTTGCCAATGACAAGTTCCAAAGTGTTGCGCTCCATGCTGGGTCATACAGGATATTACAACAAATTCATCAGAAGGTATGCAACTATCACCGCACCCCTTGAGAAATTGCTGAAAAAGCATGAACTGTTCCGATGGACACCAGAGTGTGAAAAGGAATTCAAAATTCTAGAAAAACTAAGTATGGAACCTATCTTAATATTTCCCAATTGGGAAATTGAATTCCATGTACATGTGGATGCATCAGGCATCTCCCTGGGAGCCATTTTAGCACAACCAGAGGAAGGAAACATGAACCACCCTATCTAATTTTCCAGTAGGAAACTATCGCAAGATGAGCACAACTACACAACCGTAAAAGCGAGGTTGTTTCTATGATTTATGCATTACAAAAGTTTATACACTACTTGTTAGGCTCTCATTTCAAGTTATTTACTGACCATTCTACTTTGAAGTACCTAGTCAACAAACTAGTACTGGAAGGAATAATTTGCAGGTGGCTACTGTTGTTTCAATAGTTTTTGTTTGAAGTAATTGTCAAACTAGGAAAAAGCAATGTAGGTCCATATCACCTTTTCAGATTGGAATCAGGGGAAAGTGGTGGAGAAGTGGATGATCATCTCCCAAACATGGACCTGTTCAGGATTAAGGCCATTCCAGAGTATCTTGAAGACATTGTTGTCTTCCTCGATACAGGGACCTTCCCGAAAATTTACTCTGCAACCCAAAATAAACATATGGTGGTTTGTGAAACTGACTATCAACTAATTTCCATACAACTTTACAAATTGGGGCTCGGAAATATCCTTAGGATATTTTTCTTGAACCATGAAAGGAAGGATATCCTATGGGAATCCCACAATGGAGTTGCGTGAGGACACATTGGAGATAAATGCACTGCACAGAAGATACTTCAGGAAGGATTGTGGTGGGATACATTATTTAAATATGCTAGGGGATATTCTAAATATTTTGACACCTGCTAAAGAGTAGGGAGGCCATCACGCCAAGATGAATTACCCCTTCATCCATTTAGAGCACTTCAAGAATTTGAGAACTGGGTTGTTGATTTTATTGGATTGATCAACCCCCCAGCTAAGAAGTCAAGGGCCAGATACATAATTAACACAACTGATTACCTTACAATATGGGATGAAGAAAAGGAATCTCAAGATGGTTCCATAGATACAACTGCTAGATTTATCTTTGAGAACGTTATCACTCGCTTTGGATATCCTATAAGTTTGGCCAGTGATCAAGGTAGTCACTTCATCAACAACACTATCACAATATTAACAATCGAATTCCTTATACAACACCATAAGGGAAGTCCTTACCATTCACAAGATAATGGTATAGTGGAGGCATTCAATAAAATTATGGAAAGAGGACTGAAAAAAGTATGTTGCGCAAACAAGGAAGACTGGGATGATAGAGTCCCAATCGTTTTATGGGCTTACAAGACTACCACAAATAATTTACACAAGTATACCCCATTTTAGTTAGTCTATGGGAAACAATTTGTTGTACCTGAATAATTTATTACCCGTAGTCTCTATATAGCATAAGCTACACACATGACAGATGATGCATCCGTTGCGCAAAGGATCTCATATTTGCAAGAACTAGAGGAAGAGAGATTCCTAGCGGATTTTGATAAGACAGTTGAGAAAGCTAGACATGAATATTGGCATGAAAGGAATATTAAGTCCAAAATATTTGTGAAATGGGATAAGGTACGCTCTATGACAGTCGATATCAAAAACATCCATGCAAGTTGTGCATGCATTGGTTGGGTCCATTCATAGTTGTGGAAAATGTGACATTCTGATGTAGTCAGGATAGCACAACTAGATGGTATCCTTCGGCCAGGATGGGTGAACGATGCATGCCTAAAAACCTACATTTCTCATGCTTGAGCCAAAGAACGGTTTCTCCAGTCCAAAGGATCATGTACAGTAGTTAGATTTTCATTTCCTGCAATTTCTTTAATTTAGTTAATAAATGTTGGAGTATGGATTTAATGTGCCATGACATATATTATTTTTCAATATAAGTGTTTATTTTGCACATAACTTCTTACTCGGTCGCACAGGATCGGAAAAGCCACCATTACATTAAATAAAGTCATTTAATATGACAGGGAACCCCATTTTGGTCAGAGGGAGAGAAAATCTAGACTAGATAACAACCCATGTGACACATGCATCTAGTCTAGTAATACACTTTATGACAGCTGCAGTAACCCGTCATACCTTTCCCTTAAAACGTAAAGTCGCGATACATGTATATGCCCTTAGTATTCCCGCCAGAACTCTCAACCTTTGTAATGGTAAGCCCTCAGGTTGACCCCATCCTTGTCAGTTCCCTCATTAAGAGCCATAATCAATCCATAATATATTACCCTGTTTATCAGTTGCATCGGGAAGCTAGGCCTGAGACGGAGTTTATGGGTTGATGATGAGTGTACTTGGGAGTAATTACAGAGCTCTTAAATTATCCCACATATAATATTTTTTGAACTCACAAATTAGACTTATTGTTTCCTCAGTTAAATGTGTCTTGTGCTATCTGTACTTTCGTATACCTTTATAAATATCCTACTCCCAAGTTGCAACCCCGAGGCCAACTTAGTCATCTAAGTTTTCTAAGAAATCTTGAGTCAAAATTCTGATAGAAAAAGGAAGTTAGAGCTTAGATCCAAAATAGGTTATTCCAGATAATCCATATGATCCTAGGATTGATGTCACAATCGATGTAAAGGGGAATATAGAGAAAGTAAAACTTATGGACCTGGATTTGATGGAACAGGTATTTTTTCCACTGATTAACATTTTCATGTTCTGGGACTTAGTCTTGGATACAATGGGAGACATACATTCTGTTTCAAATCCTGAGTTCATCAATCTGTTCAACTCCACAATCATGCACCTAAGAGACTTATCAATCTTCAAGACCATTGGTGAGGTTGGAAGTTGCACAAAATTTATGATGAGTCAATTTCATGACAAAAGCCTTTGTCTTGACCAGAGATATCCAATTCAAGTGGACAACATCCACCAGATCACTGCCTTATCGCTCGAGGGTGAGGATGTCGCCAAAGTATTTCAAGGCCCAAGCAAGAACATGAAGAAGAAAGGTGAAATTATCTTGTATGATAAGTTCCACACAAAGAGAGGTGGGATAACAATGAATATTTACCCAATCATTCTAGAAACAGTTCAGAATACCTACTATGTAAATGCGAGCAATGTTATGTGTTCCTACTACAAGGGAGAATGCACCTTAGATGTTATTTTAGTAGCTGACTTCTGCGCAAATGGAGTTGTATTCAATTGTTGTAGCTACCTACTAGAGGAACTCATGGTTGCTTATGAAGAAGCTTAGGATAAAGGCAAAACCTTCACATATGGCTACCTACTAGTATCATTTTCCATGTGGAAATGGAAGCCACCCATGGGAAGACAGTTAGCACCAACGAAAAAAGGTCACTTGGAAAAAATGTTTGAACCATGGAATGTAAGGCCAAATCAGGAGAACATGAATTTCAATAGTGTCTCTTTCTCAAAGTGGTACAATCAATTGATTGACACAACTTAGCGGTGACACATACCACAATATTTTTTGAACCTTAACACCCAAAATATCACCTTTGGCTTGAACTGCCACAAGACTCTTTTTTGTCCGAGGCATACGAAGTTGGAAGATTTCCACTCAAGGTTTCTCCCCTTCTACCTTGATGAGGAAAATATTGATAAATAAGTCATGCAATGGATTGGTATCAAGCACAATCCATGAAAGTCATATATGCACTACCTCTTGTCTCCAGAACTCCTAAATAAAAAAATGCAATAAGAAAGTGTAGGGTCGAGTTGTGGGCCACCAAAAAAGAAGCCAAATATTCAAACTCCATTAGAATCAGAAGACGAAGACGATGCACAACCTCTGGAGTGGAGGCCAAGGAAATTGCCAATATTTCCATAGTTCCCAGAGAAAGTAGTATTATTAGGTAAAGATATTAATGAAATTCTTGCTACTTTCATATGGGATCCATTAGTTAAGAAACTCAGGACAGGGCTCTCCCTTGTGAATATTTTGAATGCCCAGTTGATATCCTTAGCTATACCTCATACTCGAGAATCCACTCGATCTACTCATATTGTGATCGACATTCAACATGATCTTGAGCCAGATAACACCACATCCACAACCATAACCACTGAGAAACCTACATCGCCCCCACAAGCCCCATTTCCACCACAAGACACCACCATTAAACCCCAACCCACTTCACCCGAGACCATAAAGTTATATCCCCTAGACCCATCGAAAAATGTACCAGAACAAACCCCTCTCATCCCTGAACCCTCGAGCTAGTTAGGCGCTCCATCAATACCTACTTCGGGAACTATGCCTTCAACAGAGAGTCAAATTGTTCTGATACCACAAGTACCAAGAAATCAGAGTCCTCTCTAAATAGTCAATGTTGATATTCCCATCAACAGAAGAGGAACCCTAGAAGTTTCATTACATAAAGCAGCATAAGTGTAGATGATTCAAAAGGAACCTAAGACTACATCAGAGCAGTGTGAAACATATTTGGAAGAAAATTTGGAACTAGTGTTCCAGAACCCACATTTATGCTCAAAACTATTGCAACATTTCCTGGACAAGGCATAATTTTTTCCTCAATTCCTAGCGGAATTGAAGGCTATACTTTCACATCAGCTGCAAGGTCCATCCCCAGGAGAAGAAGAGGTGGAGACACCCTCTGCAAAATCAATGGCCAGTGGAATGAAATTGCAATTTCAAGTACCCATGGATTTCGCTCCTTCATCGGATGATCTCTCTCAGTTACCAACAACGCAACTGGTAGGCATAATCAGAGCCTCGACTGAGCAATTGGAGCAAAGGATCCATCAGGCTGATAGAGAAGAAGAATTCTAGAAACAAGAAGGAATCCTTGTGCAAACAAAAAAAACATGGGAGGAACACTCAAAGGTTCAGGAAGAATAGACGGTGGAAAGGGTAAAATAAAAACTCTCAGAGGCCTAGACGACGATGAGGAAGACAACACCACATCTGCCATAATCCAACACAACAAGTGAGACTGTAGAGAAAATCAAATTAATTCATCTCTCTTGGTTGGAACTGGTAGAAAGATACAAAATTATTAAGGCACAACTACGATACACTAAGAAAAAAGTTGAACTGCAACCCAGGAAGCTACGAGACCAAATGGAGAAAATCGTCATGGAAGGAAAGAATGCAAGAGAAGCCTTACACAAGCAGACTGCAGAATGCACAAAGATCTTTAGAGAAGTTAGCGATTGGAGGGGAATCATTTCAAGGCACAACCAAACATTGGAGTACTTTCACATAAAGATTCAATGGCTCAACAAAGAATTAGCCAGCACCATGGATCTACTGGAATAGCAAGAGAAATTCGACAAATTCTAGCAAGCGGACAATGACCTCAATGCATAATATGAAGCCCAAACCGTTGTTAAGAAGGAACTTTGAAAGTTTTGACCTATAGTTCAAACAACATACCTATATATGCATCAAGTGGACTCCATAGCTGAATCATAATGGAACTCCTTATTTTTGTCAAAAGAAAAAGTATGCATCATAGAAAACACTCATCAATTTGTGTTTGAAGCTTCACTGCATTCCAGGAAGTTGTAGGACAAAGTGGATAACTTTCAAGAGGTTAGGAAGAGAGCCGACGAACTTGTATGTGAGTTGGGCCCTTTGTTTGAAGAGGATAAAGAATAACCAGTTCAAGATATAAATGAAAGAAATTTAGAACCAGAAGGCAAGGAAGAACAACAATCCAACCTAGAGACCATGGGAGAGCTGAAGACTTGACTCGAGGTGCATCAAGGATTGTGGTCGGAGCCTGTTGGGCCCTTCATTTTGTTGGATAGAAGTTGCGCATGACACATTGCATTTTCATTTTGAAGAGCAAAAGTTGTGCAATATGTTGAGGAGATGGACAACAGACAAAGGAAAGAAACATAAAGAGGTTGGAAGGACATTGCGACATCAATTCGAGCAAGGAATTTGGAACAAGATCAAGAAAAGAAAGAACTCTCGGGTTCTGAGCCAACAAACTTAAAAGATAATATTTTATATATGAGACCAATGTGAATGTAATCGGTTAATGGCTAATGAAGGATTAATAGGATGTAGTGTTTTTATTATAGGATGTTAGTCCAGAACTACCATTTTTATTGTTGTTGTTAGTACTAATGTTGTAAAACAAGTCAGTATTGTAATGGCCCATACTATAGCATTATTGATATTTGGAGATATGGGTAAGAACCAAATGATCAATGTATCAGAGGTTGATATAGTTAAAATAATTGGAGACCTAAATTTTGAATACATATCTTGTGTATCTAGTCCTAATGCATGAATGTAATGTTGTTGTGTTATCTTTGTGTCTGATATATTTAAATGCTTCATTATGAATGGAAAAATAACTATGTTTCTTTATTCCCAATTAGGAATTCTTCAGAACTGTTAGAGGCTTAGTCTATCTTGAGTAAGCCTACAATGAGTCTCAATAACTCATAGGTTTGTCTAAGTCTTCTCCTTACCCTTCCCTCTCTTTCATGTCTTGTCTGTGCTTCGAGTGATACTTATTCCCTCCTAGGAAGATGAAAATGCCAACGCTCTAGACTACTTCGGTAACTTTTGTTGGTAACCTAAAAATAACCTTGTTCTAAACACTTTTGCGCCAACAAACTTTAGGATACACAAGTCATGAATCTAGGTGACACGTGGAAGACACTCGACTAGTGAAAAGTAAGCAGTGACGTCAGCAAGTTATGTCACTATGGGAGTTTGTCCTTCGGGGGAAATAAACAACTACCCAAAGAGTTGAAGGTCAAAGTCAATGCTAATCATTGATCTAATATCCTCTAGATTCTCACATGACCGTTAGATCAAAATGAAGTGGAAAGATGAAGTAAGCACTCCCATGTTGACCACCTCAGCGCTGACCAACTCTGGAGGAAATTGAAGCAACAATTACCTGGATCGCCGAAGCTTTGAAGCCCCAGAGTCCCAAATTCCTGAAGTAAATAGTGGTCATCCATATCAACCTTTGATTATGTCATAGTTGTTGGATTAAGAAGTGGAAGGATAATTAAGGATTGAATCTAGACCATTGATTTGGTTCTAGGATTCATGTTAACTGTCGGAGCAAGCCTTGTGAGAGGTAACCACTTTGGGAAGTTGAAACTCTGAAAAATTGGATGAGAGAGAAAACACCCAAAGGCTGAATTCCATAGGACCAGGTTCCATCCCCTGGTCATGGGTTATAAACACAAAAGTCGTGAAGCATTGGGAACATCACTTAAATTAATAAGCTCATGGTTTTGCACATATTGTCACATGTAAATGGTTTGAAGGAAGCACCTCTGTAGAATTCAATTTATGCAATATTTGCAGAGACATGGAATTGAGTTAAAAATGAAATCAAACCATATCAGTGATTGATTTATGAAAAAAACTCTAACTAATTTGAAAATCCTTCATGGTAATGTTTGAATAATAATGAAGAAAAACAAACATTATTTTTGTTAATCTAAATAAAGAGGTGTGATGGTCCAAATAAAGGGACACAATGATTCATATCTAACACCATTTGGGTGAATATATAAGCAAGTAAGAACACTGAAAAATATATATCTTTGTAGTCTAGATCAGAAGATCAATGGAGAAACAAAGTCAAATAAGAAGAACTGATGATTCTTGTGAAGTGAGGGTGGAGTGGAGTATCACAAAATGATTCATATCCTTCACTAAGTAAAGATAAGGGAGTTGGTGCTTCCTAGGGTTTGTTCCCTAAAAACAAGGGAGTTGGTGTTTCCTAGGGTTGGTGCCCTAAAAACAAGGGAGTTGGTACTTCATGGGGTTGGTGCCCTAAATACAAGGGAATTGGTGCTTCCTAGGGTTGGTTCATTGAAGAAGGGGATTTGTGTCTACTAGATTCGGTGATCTAAAAAGTATTGGTGTCCTTCAATATTCTTCATAAAAGCCTTGCAATTCCTATTAATTATATTTATACAATTGATTTTACAAACAATTCTATTGTTGATATATTGTGGTAATTAACAAAATATAAATGTAACTTCTAATTGTTGAAAAATGGTTATATTGATTCACCCCCCCTCTCAGTATTCCAAAAATTGGTATCAGAGCAGGTGATTTCAACATAGTCTAACAACTGGAAGGTAGATCCTGAATATGGATCAACAAGAGGGAATTTATAACAACAAAGAACCAATGTTCAATGGAGGTGGCTATGCTCTATGGAAAATAAGAATGAAAAACTTCATGTTGGCTCTTGGTTTTGATATCTAGAAATATGTTGTACATGGTTACACTGCACCAACTACTCCACCCAAAGATGTTGTAGGAAATAAAATATGCAATCACAACTCAAGAGAAATTAATGCAATTCTAGCAAGGTTGACAAATTCTATGTGTAAAATTTATGCATTGTAAGTCAGCCAAATAAATCTGGGATAGATTGGAGGTTGTATATGAAGGAGATAACAAAGTCAGGGAATCCAAACTAAAAACCTATAGAACTTAGTTTTAAAATATGAAAATGAAATAAGAAGAAAACATTGTTGAATACTTCTAGAGGGTAGATGAAGTGGTTAATTCATTCAAAGCAACAAGATAATAACTTATAGATAAGCCCATTGCGCAAAAGATACTAAGGTCATTACCTATGAGATATGATTCTGATATTTATACAATTGAAGATAGGCATGATCTTGACACACTCATGGTTGATCAGCTTCATGGAATTTTTACAGAATGTGAAATGAGAACAGGGAATGATAAACCATCAAAAGATGAAACCACCTTTAAAGCATCTAAAGAAAAGAAGAAACATGAACATATGTCTCGTAAAGATCAGTTAGACATATCCGATGTAGAAGAGGCCAAATTTATAAAGAAACTCTAGAAAGGATATGGAAAATATAAAGGAAAGTTACCCTTCAAGTGTTTCAACTGTGGAAAAATTGGACACTTTGCTCACAAATGTCCCTATCCCAAGTAGGAGGAAAATAATGAAGAAAATCACAAATAGAAAAACCAATACAAGAAGTAATTTTATAATAAAATGAAAAAACTTCTACCCTAAAGAATAAATCAACTATTCAGACATGAGTGAAGATGATAATTCAGAGATGCTATTTATGGGAATGAATACTATAAATAATGATGTATACGATGAAAAAAATTATGAATTTGAAGGAGAAGTGAACCTACAAGAAGAACTGATTAGTGCTCTGGAGGAACTAAGAAAGTATAAAAATAAGAAGAAGCTACTTAGGGAACAACTTCAAGAATTTGACGAATCACATCAATCAAAAGAAATAGATGCATTAAGAACTATAAAAAAATCAGAGTAGATCATCAGTGATTTAAAATCCCAACTCCTGGAAGCTAATAAAATTGAAGAAGTCATCTTAAAATAACTTAGTGATAAAAAAAAAGTATGTCAGAAACTAGAAGTTGAGATTCTGTTGTTGAAAAGTGAACTTGAGAAAGAAAAGAAGGGATCAAAATATGGAAATAGTTCAAAGATCTTGGATGAAATTCCCAGTAGTCAGAGGTCACCAAACAACAAGACTGGTTTGGGATACACCCAACACTCAACTTCTACATCAGAAGGATCTTTCAAAAGACCAATTAGTTACATAGATGCTCTAAAGGGATCCTCAAGAAGAGAAGATAATAAAGGAAAGATGATACCATTGAAAATTGTTCCACATAAACAGAAATCAACATTCCCTACTAAAGTAAAAAATGATAGAAAGAATACAATCACCAGAAGGAATCCCCCTAATAAATATCTATTTATTGGATATTGTTACTCTTGCAATAATTTTGGTCACAAGGAAGTACACTGTAAATCTTATGGACAATATAATAATATAAATGTCCAAAGATATAAGAACAATAGGTACAATATAGAGAAGAGAAACTACAACTCGCTTTTTCCTTCGCAAAACTTAAATATTGAATGTCAAAAATGCAACAACTATGGTCATAAAACTAGAGAATGCAGATTACCAATGCAATCCTTAAAGATAGGAAACCTTAGAAAACATAATAAGAATATATGGAAAAGAAAATCTGAAGTACCAAGAAAGAAAGTTGATGAATATATTGCTGATTAAAAATATTTATGTGGTTGGGGTTTTCATGATTGGTCGTAATAGCCATAGTTTTACCAAAACAACATAGCAGACACTTAGATTTCATGTCAATTCTAGTATTTAAAACCAATTCTTCTCATCATATAAACCCAGGCTGATTGTCCTGAAGATGGATCCTGATTTGGATCCGAAACATCGACACTCTATTGACAGAATATATTGCTCCTGAAATTAATGAAGTTAATAATAGGAGATTGGTGGGTAAAAATTCTAATAAGGAATATAATAATCAAAGCTATGCATATAAAGTAGATCAAGCTCAAGACAAGAAAACTCCTAAAGAAAAATCCGACACAATTCCAGAACTTGGTAATGTCATAAAAGTAGATTATCCATTACCCAACAAATGGAAAATAAAAAAGTAAAATTCTCAAAACTAGGATAAAGAAGCTTCTGGTGCACAAAATAGTGATGATGATGTTGAATATTCAATAGTAGAAAAACTAGAAGAATTGAGTGATGATGATCTCAGAATTTTTCCAATGCAATTTTAATGATCCATTGAAACTCCTTCTCAAAAAATTAGAAACAAATAAGGGAAGGAGAAATTAGGAAAGATTGTTGTTGTTGATACTCCTATGAGTATTGAATCACATAAAAATGAATAGATAACTAGGATCATCGAAAGAATCATGGTTTGATGGTATAACTCTATGCAGGTTCTGACATGTTTTTTTGCAGGTCTTCATCTGCCTAGGAACTATGCAGGTTATGTATTCTCTCAGTAAATTCATGTGATATGATCATG
>JZKD02S0077100.1:28974-58384 GCA_000966675.3 Picea glauca
TTGATGAGTCATAGTTGATGAGTAGTTGACACATGATTGGTACATACTTGGTACATGGTTGGATGCACTTGTTTATGGTACATGTTGATTACAGGTTGGTGCATGGTTGATGCATGTGTTTATGGTATAGGTTGATTACAGGTTGAGGTACAGGTTGATGCATGGTTGATGCATGGTTCAGATTTATTGGTACAGGTTTACAGCAGTATATCTCATAGTGATAGTGTGACAGTGGTTCCATCATTCTACTTATACTTCAGGGTGGCACGACAGGGCAAGGACAGGTGGTTGTAGCCACCTTCCGATTGTAGTCGAAAAGCATTGGGGGTTGTAGCCTCCTTCTGGTTGTAGCCACAGAATTGGGGAGTTGGAGATTCCCTCAGGTTGTAGCCTAAGAAACTAAGGGGTTGGAGCCTCCTTCCAGTTGCAGCTAGAAAACAAAGGAAGTTGGTGCTTCCAATAAATGTAATTCTTCAAGACATATAAGAAAAAGCATTCTATGGTTTTCTCCCAATTTGGGTTTCCATGTAAAACACTTATGTACTGTGTATGTGTGTGATTGTTTATTTCTTACTGCTCATTATTGGATAATAATTCTACATTGATATAACATTTGAAGAAAAAGGATTATAATTACACTATTACTGATTCACCCCCCCTCTCAGTAATCCAACATAATCCAGAGAAGGTGTGGCTTGAACTGAGAAACTAATAACATGACTCAGATGAGTCGACTAAATTACAAGAAGAGGTGGAACAACTGACCCCAATTATAAGGAGGTCAGAACGAATAACAAAACATGTCAAATGGTATAGTTCGCTTGATTTTCATTCCACATTCGTGTTAACTTCCACCGACGATGAGCCCAAGTCGATTGGGGAGGCAGTCGACTCAGCAAAGGTAAAACTCTGGAAGGATGCCATGGTCGAAGAGATGGTATCCTTGAACAAGAATGAGACATGGGACTTAGTCAAACTACCTAGTGGAACAAATCATGTCGGTAGAAAATGGGTATTCAATAAGAAGATGAATGCACTAGATCAAGTCGAGAAATTCAAAGCTCGATTAGTAGAGAAAGGATATTCATAAGTCAAAGGAGTCAACTTTGGTGATATTTTTCCCCTATTACAAAATTAACTTCCATTAGAGTACTAATTTCTCTGGCTATAGAATTTTATCTGGAAATAGAAAAGATGGGTGTGAAAACAATGTTCCTACATGGGTACTTGGAAGAGAAAATCTACATGAAACATCCTGAAGGATTTGTAGTAAAGGGAAATAAATATTTTTTGTGCATATTGAAAATATCCCTTTATGGTCTAACTAAATCACCAAGTATGTGGTACCAAAATTTCGACACATACATCCTTAGTTTGTGGTTTGTGAGAAGCAAATTTTATCACTACATATACTCCAAACAAGAAGGTGGGAATTTCATATATGTAGCATTGTATGTCAATGACATGTTGTTGATTGGAAACAACATGGACGCAATACAGTAGGTGAAGAAGAAAATATCCTCCAATTTCAACATGAAGGATTTCGGTGCAATGAACTTCATTCTGGGAATGGAGATTAAGAGAGATCAAGCAGCTAGAAATCTCTAGTTGAACCAGACGAAGTATATTGAAACAATCTTGAAACATTTCAACATGCAGGATTTCAAACTTGTGAAGGCACCATTTCTTGTGGGAGAAAGGATAATTATTGAATGGTGTCCAAGGACATAGGAGAAAATAGAGGTCATGGAATGTGTTTCCTATGCAAGTGTTGTTGGTAGTATAATGTATGTGATAGTATGCACTAAACTATACATTTCCTATGCAATGGGAGTGTTGAGTAGATACATATTGACACCTGGGAAGGAGTATTGGACAATTATCAAGAGAGTATTTAAGTACTTGTTTGGCACAAAATATTATGATATATGCTACAAAGGAAACCTAGAGGTGACAGTGAATTAAATGTACATTACTTTGTCTACCCCTAATGGGTTGGAGAGATGGATCAACAGAGGTCAACCAATGGATATGTGTTCAAAATGTTCAGTGGAGAAATCAACTGTATGAGTAAGCGACAAGCGGTTGTATCCCTATCAACAAAAAAGGATGAATACATGGAAAGCACTCATGGAAGAAATGAATTAGTATGGTTGCAAAGGATGTGTTTAGGAATCGGGTTTGAGTAGAGAGCTATGAAGATAAGTTGTGACAATCAAAGCACAATATTTCTAGAAAAGAACCCTTCTTATCACTATAATACTAATAACATTGATGTACAAAACCATTTGGTGGGATACATGGTGGAAAGAAACAAGGTGTTACTGGAGAAAGTAGACACATTGGAAAACATAGTAGACTTGTTGACCAAGTCTGTGAGTGTTATGAATTTCTCTTGGTGTAGAGAGGAAATGGGAATTACTTCCTTGGGTCTATAAATGAGAGTTCATAGGTCTCATGGTTACAACAAATAAAAAAACTATTGGGAGAATGTTGGGTTGTTATATTCTTTGCAGTGAAAGTCTAGTCGAGGTGGATCGACTGACAATTGAAGTTGAAGGTCGATGTGGTTAGTCCAGATAAATATGAAGTTGAAGGAATCGACAACAAGTTGAAGGTTGAGGTGGTTTGACTGGGTAAAGACGAATTCAAACACATCGAAAACAAGTCGAAGGTTGAAGTAGATCGACCGAGTAAAGTTGAAGATGTCAACTGATAAGAGGTCAATAGGTGGGCGCATGGAAACTGACTAAATACTGAATGAAGGCTGACTGGTAGTCGATTGGTAATCCGACTTGGTAGTTGACTATAACAAAATCATGATATTCATGGGATTTGTATCCAATTATATGCGTGGATCTGTAACCATTTTTTGACACCTTTTCTTTAGGTTTTTTCCTATTGTAATGCCTATAAAGAAGGGGTGTTGTAATTTTATAAAGAATAATATTGAATATGTAATCATAGAGATTGTTGTCCATGCATATGTAAGTCGAATTGGTTGCAAGGTTGTTCATGTGTAAGGAAATATGGTATGATGTCAATTGTGTCTTAGGTGTGGACCAAGGTTAGACATGTAACCTTTTATTATCAATGAATAAGACAACAATAAATAAGAGCACTCAAGGAATGTCAGTTTTCCCAGTCTAGGTTTCCAAGGTAAAATCTCTGTGTACTGTGTGTTTTCTATGTCATTTAATTTCTTGTTTAAATATTTCTTCCTCTCTTCTGTTAGGTTTAGCGTGGAAGTATTCTTTATTTCCTAAAAAAACCATTTGTTCTCTTAAGAATATCTTGGGAAAGTATACCATAAGGAAATGCTTCCACCTCTTGGATAACTTTTCCATAGAGTTCTTCACCATTGTCAATTCAAAAGAGGAGAGTAATAGTTCTACTTTGAGGGATTCAAGAGCCCTCCCTAGGAGGGGATTCATAAATCCCACATTTATCGTCTTGGTGTACTCAATTTAGAAGATCAATCTCTATTGGGTGACCACTCTTTATGTTCAATTTCATGCATTCTTTGTTAATGTTTTCTTAGTTTAGTTTCCATTTTTTTTTATTCCTATCTTGTTTTTGTTTGTTTATTTATAGCTTGTGGGTTCACTAACCTACTAACCATTGTTCTGTGTTTCTTTGTTTTCTTACCAAGGAAATCAAAGGGGTCTCTTTTTCCTCACCTTTATGATCAAAATCCCCAAACACTCTATTTTGGACAGTAAAGAGAGATTTATTTGTTCAGAAATGCTTACCGGTTTTCTCTTAGTTTGATTCTGAGCATTTTTATTGTAGGATTAAACCACAATCCAAGACCTAATTGTGAGAATGAAATACTACACTAGCTAATTTCAAAATAGAGAGAGGAGAGAGAAAAATAGAATCAATATTCACACATAAGAGACTAAGAAACCAACTATAATCACAATGTATTAATCCTTGATAATGAGTACAATATACAGGAATCTCCACATGAGGAGTAATGCAAACAAGGTTTGTATTTCCATGTGCATGCTCAAGTAAAAAATAAACTTCTCCCAATAGCAACAGTTGACTAAAGTCAAAAGTTGATAATAATAAGAAAAGGTAAAAAATATAGGTTAGAACTTACTGAGAACTCTACATGAAGTCAACATGCATTCCATAATAGAAAAAATCTCCTAGAATAAGACTAGAGTCCAAGAATGGAACTAAAGTCCTAATTGAGTGGGAATTTGCTAATTATGGAAAGTCACTAAATAAGTGAAGTGAGTTAACTCCAAGTATAATATGGGTAATGCACACTTCCCTATGAAGCTAGTATTGTTACTAAATTGCACTCTAAATCCATGAAATAGGTAATATCTCCTAAAATTAAGGAAATAGGAATTATCTCCTAAAAAATAGGAATTTTCCTAATGGTGGCTAAAAAAATAGAAATTTGCTTAATGGTAGATAAAAAATAGGAATTTTTCTAATGGTGGTTTATGAGCCCATTGTTTTGGAAATCCATGGTATTTTTCCATGGTATTACATATAGGAATCCACTGGATAAAAGTAGACCTGCTATAAATAGACATGCTATAAATAACAATTCTCCTAAATAGTAGGAAAAATGGAAAAAATGAGTATGTCACTAAGTATGTAGTTGAAAATGTACCCCAAAACCCCCCCTGAAACACAATTGGTGTGTGCACAATGACGAGTCCCAACAATATAAATACATGTTAGGTATTCATGTAAAAGTATAAATTCATAAAAACTGAACAAAACTGAGGTAAAGAGGGGAAACCCAGTGGGAACAAAGCCACCCCTCAAAATATGTTGCTAATAGGAAAATAATGCTAACATGTTCAGTTGTTAAGTTGATGTATCACTCACTCATAGAATATCCCTCAATGAGACAAACTTTTATTCGATGAAGGGATTTGTGAATATGTTTGCCACCTGCTCTAAAGATGGATAGAACTGCATATTAATGACTTCGTCCTGAATATGTCCTCGAATAAAGTGCATATGAACCTCGATGTGCTTGTTATACTTCCTATGAACTGGGTCTCTACACATATTGAGAGCACTTTGATTATCACACCATATAATTGTCGGATGATGAAAATGAACTCCCAACATTATAAGAAAGTGTTGCAACCACATAGCTTGAGTAGTAACATTCACTGCACCCATAAACTCTACCTCTGTTGATAATAAATCAATTTTTGATTGCTTCTTACTTGACCAACAAATAGGTCTTGATCCAAGGTAGAGAACATATCCTGAAGTGGACTTGAGATCAGTGTTATCTCCTACCCAATATGAGTTTGTGTAACCAAAGAGATATAAGGAAGATCATATTGCATAGTGTATACCAAAGTTGGTAGTCCCTTTGACATATATGAGAATTATCTTTGTTTCCTTCCAGTAAACCTCATGAGGCTCCTACATGTACCTAGAAACTGATCCAACTACATAAGAGATGTTTAGTCGAGAGTGTGTAAGGTAGAGAATACTCCCCACCAACTTTCGATATCTATTACAACCAACCAAAGGTGATCCACCGACAACCTCTAGTCTAACCACTTACTGAAAGGGTGTTGGAGATGGATTTCAATTTGTCATCTGAAATATGTCAAGTAGATCTCTAGAATACTTGTACTAAGATATATTGATTACTAAATCATTCTGGTTGATTTCAATACCAAGAAAGTAATGTAGCAGTCCCATATATGTCATAGAAAACCTATCATGCAAAGCGGTATTCATTGCAACAATGGAGGAGGTTGAGCTCCCTATGATGAGTAAATCATCTACATATAGAACTATCAATAGAATCGAATCTATGTTCCTCATCATATACACATTAGGATCTAATATAGATCTAATAAAACCTCTAGAGAGTAGATAAGATTCCAATTTAGCATACCACGCCTGAGGTGCTTGCTTAAGTCCATACACTGACTTCCTCAACCTGGAAACAAATGATGGATCTTGAACATATTCCTCTGGTTTCTCCACGTATATATCCTCATCAATATATCCATGTAACAATCCATTCTTCACATCCATATGGTGTACCTCCCACTTTCTAGTTACTGCAGTAGCTAGAGCTAATCTAATGGAATCAATCTTGGAAATCGATGCAAAAGTCTCCTCATAGTCAATTCCGTGTACCTATGAGAAACCTTTAGCTACTAACCAAGCCTTGTAATTTTTAATGTATCCATTAGCATCCCTCTTTGTATTGAAACTACACTTACATATAACAAGCTTCATGTTGGAAGGTGGAGGAACCAACTCCCATGTGTTGTTCTCTATTAGAGAATTGTACTTCTCTTTCTTAGCTTCCTCCCAATGGGGGTTTCCTTTAGCCTATACATAAGATTGAGGATCTTATATAAGTACCATATAAAAATAAATAGGTATTAATGGATCCATGGAAGTAGAATCTTGCGGAGGCTCCACAAACTAAGATTTGGTTCTCTGTGGATAGACAGGATCACCCATTAGATCACCTACTGCCTAAAGAGTCTATTTTCCCCATATTGGTCGATACTATAGACATACAACTTATTTATACTGATCATAAATATCATATATATCATATTTAGAGATCTGATCTGAAATATTATTGGAATAAATCTCATGAAGTTCTGCAACTAGTGGCAGTGGAGATAGAGGTGTGGACTTCTCTGGAAGTACCTGTGAAGGACCCTCTTCAAACTTAACACTCCCTTGAATGAATAGTGTATCTGAAGTCATATATAATAACCTGTATCCCTTCAATCCTTCTATATATCCAAAAAAACTACACTCCTTACCCTAAGCTTCCATAGCTTTCCTCCTATCGAAAGGGATCCTATCCCATGCATGGGAATCGAAAATTTTGAAGTGAGTGACTTCCAATTTATTCCTGCTCCAAGCCTCATATGGAGTGAATACCTTGACTAATTTATGAGCAACTCTATTTT
The DNA here is from genome assembly GCA_000966675.3 of Picea glauca. Lineage (NCBI taxonomy): Eukaryota > Viridiplantae > Streptophyta > Pinopsida > Pinales > Pinaceae > Picea > Picea glauca. The sequence continues at coordinate 35,916 of JZKD02S0077100.1, forward strand.
AAATGTAGGATGCATAGTTGATATCTTCATCCCATAACTTTGGAGGTAGTGCTCTATCCTGCAACATACAGTTGGTCATCTCTTTCAATGTCCTTTTGTTTCTCTTTACTGCCCCATTCTATTATGGAGTATATGGAACTATGTGTTGAAAATATATACTTGATTTTGAATAAATATGCTCAACATCCTTATTCACATACATTCCTCCATTGTTTGTATGAATATTCTTAATCATCTTCCATGTTTGGTTCTCAACTAGATGCTTGAAATATTTAAGACACTCAAAGACCTCATATTTAATTAGAGAAAGTAGACCCATGTATATCTATAAAAATCATCAATGAAAGTAAGAACGTGATTATTTTTAATGATCGATGGGTGTGGGAAAGGACCTATAATGTCACTTTGAACCAACTCTAGAAGTGATAATTCCCTCCATGATTAACCTATGTTTAACTTCTCCTCTGGATGTTTACCTAGTATGGAGCCCTGAGAAATTCCATCTATGTATTGAATGTGGGGTAATCCATCTACCATTCCACCCTTACTAAGATGATATTAATATTTAAAATCTAGGTACCCAAACCTGGAATATTCATTAGCATGTGTTAGAAGAGATACATAATCATATTTATGACTGAAGTGAGAGAAAGTGCACAACCAGGAATGGTGATTAACCTCACCAATGACAATTTTTGAACCATCTGACAAGTCAGAAATAATAACTAAGTCTGAAGTGAACTTTTCCTTCTTCCATGAAGTTGAATCAGTGATTTGATAGATGGAGAGAAGATTCACTGAAAGCTTCAGAAAACATGAAGTACATCTAGAAATCATCCATGGTCTAGATCAACTCTACCCCTACCGTACACCTATGTAGGAGAATAATATCCCATGAATATCTATGGTTTGAAACAAGTCTCCAAGTATGAGAAAATTCTATCTGATAAGGCTATGTGATGGGTATCCCTTGAATTAAGAATCTAAGCATTAGGATAAGATGAAATAGAAAGTAATGCATGACCATTACCTCTTTCTAATGATGACTTTTTCCTTGCATTATATGGAATACAATCCTCAAGGTGATGTTTCTCAAGTGTTTGTGCCTTGAAACCTATGGCATTTTTCATGCAAGAACTCTCAGGATGGAACCTCTTGTTACAATAGGAACACTTTGTCTTCTCCTTCTTTCCTTTTTGTTCCTTAGAACTTGAACTCTTTTTTTGTTTTCCTTCCTTCTTGTTCTCTTGGTCCTTCTTACCCTTGTTCTTTTGCTTATTCTTCTTTGAACTTCCTTGAGTTGTAAGTGCATGGGGATTGTAATTATTAAGTTCCCCTATTTGGATGATATTTGTTTTCTCATGGATAAGTGACTCCATGAAATCATCTAGGGATGGAATCTTCCATGTAGACCCCATATATAACCTTGTAGTATGAAAAGAATAAGTGTAGAAAGAAAAATTTGGTCCTAGTTTTGTTAGAATTGAAAAGATTAATTGTTCATCTTTCTTATCAATTCCACAAGAATTAACATGAGAAAGAAAAGTCTTAAAATTACAGAAGTAATCGTGTAGGGTCTCAAAATATCTTGGATTGAATGCATGTAGATCATTCTCTAGCTGATGACCTCTTAGATTGTCTTTCTTTCCTAGCAAGTCCTTCAACTTTGTCCAAACATCGTTAGGAATCTTGCAAGTATCGACGTGAAAGAGGAGATCTAGAGAGATGCTCAAGAAAAATACCCCATAGGCTTCATCCATTCTTTTGAATTACTTTTATTTCTCTATGGATGAAGTAGGATCGACCTCAGTCCCCATCGTGATCCTATACAAACCCTTTCTTCGAAGTAGAAACTCTATCTTGGGATTCCACTCAAAGGAAATAGGAATGATCAACTAAAAAATAGGAATTTTCCTAATGGTGGATAAAAAATAGGAATTTGCTTAACGGTAGATAAAAAAATAGGAATTTTTAGTGGTTTATGAGCCCATGGTTTTGGAAACCCATGGTATTTTCCCATGGTATTACATATATAAATACACTAGCTAAAAATAGACCTGTTATAAATAGAAATCCTCCTAAATACTAGGAAAAATGGAAAAAAATGAGTACGTCCCTAAGTATGTAGTTGAACATGTACCTCAACATTTATCCCCAAGAATTAAGTGTTCTAGATTATTTTTCTGCACAAACCTACATGGTTTTTTTGTATCTTGGAATTTTATTTCTTCTTCTTCTTCTTCTTCTTCTTCTTATTCTTCATATGCTTCTTCTTATTCATATGCTTCTTCTTCTTCTTCATATTATTCTTCTTCTTCTTTTTTGTAATCCATTTATTTTGTTTCCAATTTGTTTTTATGTGGTAGTTCTTCATGTATTCTAACATCAATTCTTTCAAAAATCTTTTGCAGTCTTTTGTTATAACATCTATAGGCTTTGCTTCTTGATAAATATCCAAGAAAATTTCCTTCATCGTCTCTTGAGTAACTTTCCTATATCCTCATCACCTTGTTTGATGCAACACTTACTTCCAAATATTCTAGAGTGTTTGACATATGTTGGTCGAATTTTCCATAGTTCATAGGATGTCTTGTCATTGTTGACTCTAATTTTCCCTATGTTTAGAATGTAGACAATAGTTTAAATTACTTCTCTCCAAAAATTATCTGATAATCCTGCTTCATTTAACAATGTTCTAGCAATTTCTTGTACATGTCTTTTTTTCCCTTCAACTACTCCATTTTGTTGAGGAGTTCTTGTAGTTGTATACTTTATTTTTATTCCATGAGTTTCATAGAATTATTCAAATTCATTGGATGTGAACTCACCTCCATTATATGACCGTAAGAATTTGATTTCCATATTTGTCTCATTCTCAACTAGATATTTGAAGGTTTTAAACTTTCTAAATGCCTCAGATTTATTTTTGAGAAAGGTAACCCAAGTCATTATTGTATAATCATCAATGAGCAACACAAACTACCTTTCTCCTTGCAATATTTTTGTCTTTTTTGGTCCAAATAGATATGTATGCAAAACTTCCAATGGTTTGGATGTTGCATATTCCTTTGTCTTGAAGCTCACCCTTGATTATTTTCCATGATGGAACTGCTTGTAGAAAATTATTTAGGGTTTTGTGATATGCGACATATCTCTTATTGATTGTTTGGTACTAATTCTTACTAGGTTTTCAAAGTTCATATGACCCATTCTTTTATGCCACAACCAATTTTCATCTATCTGCCTCATGAAGAATTTTTCTCCATTAATTTCATCAATAATGTATATATTGTTTGGGGTCCTAATTGTTTTTGCAACCACCTTGCCTGGATTTTCTTTTCTAATCTCACATTCTCATGAGTCAAAAGTAAGAGTATGTCCTTAATCACACATATGGATTACACTAAGAAAATTGTGTTTCATATTTTCAACACAAAACCTTTTCAACTTTATCTCTTCCATTGTCAATACTAAGAGTTCCTTTTCCAATTATCTTTGACCTGCAATTGTCTCCAAAGGTAACACTTCCTTCATTTTTCTTCAAAGTGATAAACGTTTTTCTATCTATTTTCATGTGACTAGAGAACCCACTATCAATGATCCAATTATCCTTATTCTCTTGTGCACGAAGTGTAGCTTGAACAAACATGGATTTTTATTTATTTTTTCCCTTTTTTCCTGATTTCTTTCCATTATTGGTGGGGCTTCCTCTTTCAGATATTTTATGAAATATCTTCTTCAGAATTTTGCTATATGTCGAAGATTATTGTAGTTGTAACATATGATGTTATAATTCAACAAAGGGGAAAATGTTTTGTAATTTCTCCTTGAGAATCCATGGGTATCTCTATTGTCTCTCCTCATATAACTGCCTCTTACATTTTTTTACAATCTATTTCTTTATGACCAAAACCATCCCAAGAGAAACAATAGAAAAAAAAAATGTTGGTACCTGAATGTGTGATTCCATCTTGAGGGGAGAGTCTTCCTTATTTTGTTCTTTTGAGAAATATTTGTCTTCTATGAAACAAATTGATCTTCCTTCCTATTGTCTTCAACCTTGACAAAATTATTGATTATATCAACATAACTCTCGGTCCTTTCTTCACTTGACTGTTTTGAAGAGGTTGAGGCTTCTTCATTAGCAGCATCCTTATTTTCACTGTACTCAAGACAAGTCATGTCAAATGGTGATCTTTGATGTTTTAGGATTGCATTTAAGGTTTTAGAGATATTTTTTAATTTGGTGTTGGTATGAGATTTTTTCAACTCCTTTCTTAGATAGAAAAAATTTTATTCTAAACTATTGCAACTATCTTCCTTTTATTTTAGTTGGGATCTTAATACTTCTTCAATTCTCTTTTCCTCTTCTACTTGTTTTTTTAAACTGATGATGATCTTTTCATCTTCATGAAGAATTTGTTTTAAACTAAGCACTTATTTTCTATACTTCTTCAGTTCCCCCTTTAGTATCCTTTTCTTATTCCTTAGTTTCTTTATTTCATTTAGAGAAGATATGATCTCTCCTTCAAGATTTACTTATGCATCAAGCTCGAAGTCTTCTTCTTTTGTTAGGTTTGCATTTCCATTTTATAGGAAATCAGTCTTTTTTTGTACACCCATAAAGAGAATTTCTTTTGTTTTACTATCACTATCATCAGAATAGTTGTTGTCTTCATTGGTATATAGATTCTTCTTTTGTCTGTAGAAATTTGTGTTTGTTTCAGTCTTGCCCTTCTTGTACCTATTGAAACTAGAATCTTAATTCACGTTGTTATCTTTATTATTTTCATTAGGACATTTAGAAGAAAAGTTTCCTACTTTTCCATAGTTAAATCATTTGAAGGGAAGATTAGCTTTGTATTTTCATGTCCCCCTCTTGATCTTTCTGGAAAAATTAGTGTCTTCATCATCTAGTTCACTATCTAAGTTGTCATATGTTTTGTATTCTTATGTATTTTTCTTCTTTGATGCCTTGAAAGTTGCTTCCTTCCTTGTTGGTTTTTCTTGCTTATACTTTTCTATTCTCATTTCATATGTAGTGAGAATTCCATGTAATTCATCCATTGTTAAATTGTCTAGGTCCTTCATTTCCCCAATGGAAGATATATTGGGATTAAATCTTGAGGCAAGTTATCTAAGAATTTTTTTCACAATGATATTTTCATGAATCTCTTCACCCAATCCTTTTATAGTGTTTAAAACTTCATCTACACAAAGAACATAGACTGCAATGCTATCTTCTTCATCCATCTTAGGGTTCTCAAATTGTCCTCTATGGATATGTATTTTTTCCTTCTTGACCTTATCATCCCCTTCATATACTTTTTGTAACTTTTCCCATACCTCTTTTGTTAAATGACAATGCATGTCTTTGAAATATACTTATTCTTCCAAGCTGCACAAAAATGTGTTCTTGGCCTTAGAATTATTCTCACTGAGTCTTATAGAAGTCGAAAGTACATGTGGGATTGTTGGAGTTGTGAATCCAATCACAAATACATTCCAAACTTCAAATCCAAGAGACATTAGATAGGTTTTCATTCTTATGCTCCAAAATGCATAATTTGATCCATCGAAGAATGGAGCTCTATTTGTAGAAAAACCTTCCTTATCCGAGTATGATATTGGGAATCACCTTCTAGTGGTTAGACTGTTCCTAAAGGAACTCACTCTGATACCAAATTTTGGCACACTTACTTACACTAAGAAGGGGGGTGAATCAATATAGGACATTTTTTTCTTTTCTTACAATCTTTATCTATTTATTACTTCAGCATTCATAATTAGTTCATGAGAAATGCACATACAAAAATTTAATCCAAAATACATAGAGATTTAATGCAGAAACCAAAATGAGAGAAAACCACAAAAATTTTCTTAATAAAATCATGTATGCACCAACCTACTATTACAGTGTTTGCAGGAACCAATCTGCTTGACTAAGCACCAACTCAGCAATATTTTTTACAGGAACTAATCTTTAGGAGACACCATTCCCCTTAGTTGAGCACTAAGCCAACACTGCCTGTAGATATCAATTTCACTGGAAATGTCAATATCTTCAAGTGGTTATCAATACCATATTATTTATTTCCTTCATGTATTCATATAATCAAATATGTTGCATTGTCTTTTGTTACATTTCACAACCTGCAGAAGTTCCTTTTGTCCTTGCACCTCCTAGCCACCCATGGAAATCGCATTATCTTCCTTTGATTATGTAGGAATCCTTGGACTTTCTCTCCTCAGAGCTTCCCTTCCACCATTCGTACTCACTCACTTCCTTCCACACACGTAAACTAGATTCATGCATTCTTATTTATGCATTCCATACTTCCATGAATTTTCCCACATACAAAAGTATGTCCATTAATTTGGCTACATATCTTCTCAAAACCAAGTTGCAACATTCCTTAGAAACCGCCCTTCAATTACCTTTCATCGCACACCATATGCTTCTCTAAATAGAGCATGAACCATGATACTCAGTAGTCATCCAATTTATCCTTGACTAAATCTCGACCATTGATTCATTTATCGGGACCACTGAGAGTACAAAAACACGCAACACCACCTCATCATTTAGCAGGTGTCTAATATTCAATCAACAATTATTATTGTCTCTTAGATTCCTCTTTGTCGGAACTCATCTTCTCATAAACAACTCCACTCCAACCAGATCATCTCTAATGGCATGTACTTTGATGTATCCAACAGCCCTCGGAGTCTGAAATCAACAACTTTAATGACATCGGTCCTTCAACCTACACAATAGTTACCTCCCATATCCTTAAATAATCATTATATGGTCAGGTGGGACCCATGATGATATATGATTGAGATTGCATCACTCCTACTTTTTGATCAATGGATCACAAGAATTCTAAGAGTCCCTTGTCATCAAAGTACCTATACTCATATTCCACTCTCACCATTTATTTTTCTATGAATGAAGAAGATCTATTCATCGTGCCAACTTAACACTAGTTGAGATGATGACCTAAAGGTATCCTGCACAATAAAAAATATGACACGTGTCACTCCTCAAGACATTCTAGATACCACATTGGCATCCTCATCACCTTGACCTCCAAGTTGTCACAACATGTCACCCCAATGTCACTATCCTTCCTCCTCAAAAAGGATCATCATAGATCCAATGACTAAGGTGTATCCTATGATATATCTATGATCCTTGGACCTTCTCATCATCTGATGGATCGCACTCTGATAGACCTGTCTTCGACATTCAAAGTCCAAAATTCACCGAGATCACTCTCTGATTGATATCAACCATCAATCTATCTTGATGGATTCACCGTAGGTATAAGTTATATCTATTATTCATTTTAAGCTTCCACAACCTTCAAATTAAACCTTTTCATTTTCCCACACTCATTTTGCACTCATCCTTTCTCCGTGGGTCTAAGGAATATCTTTTCATACTTCCACCACCTCAAAAAATAACCTTCATGTCCCATAATACAAACTTTTCACCCATTCTTAGAAACCTTTCTAAGAATTTCATCATGGGTCTATGAGACATCATGTGTCATCAGATTTGTGACAAGTGGGTCGTCCAATCTATTACAAGTGGTGAACTCTTGGGTTGTTGGATCTCTCACCCTCTGGGTTGTCTAATATATGACAAGTGGTGACCTCCTAGGCTGACGTATCTCTCACCCTATGGATACTTAGTCATTTCTTCTAAATATCTTGATACTTAGTCATTATTGATACTTAGTCAATTCTTCAAAATCTTCCTGTGGGTTTGCACTCATTTCTTCACATACTCCTGATTCTCGATGGTGTTCACTATCTCTACAATGTCTTGGTACTTATTTATTTTTTTCAAACTCCTACTGTGCGTCTCTTACATTTAGTTGATTTTCAAACTCTCGTCGTGGGTCTGTGGGTTTACGCCCATTTCTTCACATACTCTCAATTCTTCATCATGCTCACTATCTCTGCGATATCTTGATACTTAGTAGTTTTTCGAGAAATTTTTTTTGATGTGGAAAATTTGGTGGCTTCCATGTGGGTGTCTTATTCTTTTCTGAATGACGTGTCATCAACATGTGTCTTCACATGTGGTACTGTATGTGGCATCTGTAGATTTTCTTGTTGTAGCATTGATGTGGACTCCTTATGATATGGAAATCATCTGAATGGACATGTGGCACTGATGAGATTTCTATTATGGTGCTAATGTGGTTGAGTTGACCCACCGGGTTGTTAGAGCAAGATTTGCCTCACCCTATGCAATCTTGCAAAGAGGGACTTATTCCATTCCCCCATGCAGACTTACTTTCCCTAATTGATAAATCCAAAGACAAAAATAAATATTTTTCCACTTGTATGCACCTTTCAAGCTATACAGCAAGTGTATACGTTGGTTGCTCCACTACAGCCCGTGTACATCGGGATTTGTGCCAAAAAATCAAAATTAAATGTTGGGTTTCCATGTTATGACATGAGATCTCTGATTCTTGGCCTTCCATATACTATAATCATTTCAACTCAGCCCTTCAGTTTCATTTTGAAGACTATAAAGAAGCCAATTTCGAGCTATGGAAAAGAAGAGAGAATTCAACTTTGAGAGCAAAGTTACTTTGGGAAATTATTTACTTCATATTGAGTCTGCATCCCTTTGTCCTTTAAGTCTGAACACAGTGTTCAGACCCCAATCTCTTCTCTTATTGATGGAGAACCTCTTTGTCTCCCTTATATGAGCTTGCCTTTGGTGGAGGATTGAAGTGGTGGAGGCCCAGTTGGAAGGAACTCAGTTTCTTGGTTCTGAACCAAGCTGACACAGAAGTCTGTAATATTTTCACTTCTGTTGATCATTTATTAATAGAAATACTCATTTCCCATCCAATTGATATCTTAAAAATATATGAGTTATTATCCATGGGCATGTTTGTTTTGTATATTAATGCATTATGCTATCTAATGTGCTAACCTTTTATGTTATCACTATATGCTTGCTCTGATTTTTTGTTGAGAACTTGTTGTAGGTATAAAGCTTTGGGTTGAAGTGCTCAACGGTGGACACCATCAAACGTTTGGACAAGGCAGGCCTCATTCTTATCTCTCTTGCACATTAGTTTATATATCATATGCTAGAATTGAGTCGATTTCTGCAGTCATACCTATCTATTGTGGTTCACCCTAGCCATAGAGAGATTTTCCTTGTAACAGAACTAGCGACCATACTGGAGATGAATCTTCTTTCTTAGGGTTTGAAGTACTTTTCTCCTTATATTGCTCTCGTTTCTATTGTGGTTCTTGTCGTAACATTGCTTGACAACTCATGTTCACTCTAGGTCTGAGTTTTCATCCTTTCTCCCTTACCTGGCCTTATTTCAAAGCATATACGTGCCTTTTTCCTTGACAGTCGCATATACACATAGATTGTCTCACTATAAGTTGTGTATATACGCTCTGTTTTCCCAAACAGTCGTGTACACCCTTTTTCCTTGCTTGTTTGGTCGGTCTGGTGTTTGCTGGGTAGGATTTGATGCTTGTTGAGCCTTCTTAGGTCCATGTAGTGCTTGTTGAGTGCCTGTGGGATGACAGGAAACCCTCTTTTGGTTGAATTTTTGGGCGAAGTTTTTCTCTTCATTTTTTCATTTTTATTGTCCTTGTACATTGGGTTGGGTGTTTCATTGCTTGATATCCTACTTGAGTTATCTCTCTTTTATACACAGTAGGGATATATATCAAGTTACTTTTCAATCCATGCATTTTCAGTTTCGATATATTGAAAATACAAAAAAATAGGCATTTTGCATTGCTTGGCATTTTTGTCTTTTGAGTTTTTATCATTATCTTAGTGCATATAGTGAAAGATTGCATTTTTACTTCTGAATTGCAGAGTTGAATTTGAAAATTGCATCGCTTTTAGGAGCATATCATACATTAAAAGTTAAAGTTAGGAATTTGCATTATTTTCATATTTCCTTTCTTGCAGAGTCATAACACCATGAGTTTCATCACCATACCTTTTTGAGTAATCACGGACATAAAATCAACGCTATAATTTAAAATTTATTAGTAACGATTTTATTTTTCAAGGGTGTACAAACTAGCCTAGGATTTAGTGCCTTGGAATAAGATTTTGTGAGTAAACTTCTCCAAGGCAATTGACTCAACATATGTGTCTAAGTCAGGGAGTGGAGAAATCCATTGTATAATTGGTAAGATTAGGAGGCTCCACTCACACCGGAGTTAATCACGAGGTCGTGTGAAGTTGGTTGAAGGGATATCCCCCTGATACCTTCCTAGCGTCAGAGATATTTCTGGGGATCTATTCGTATCTGGGGATCTTTTTAGTGCCTTTACCTTCATGAGAGGCGGTGCTTTCAAGGTTTCGGGCCTTGCTACCCTGCCCATACGGTGGGCCTGACTTACTACTGCTCTCATGTGCATCGGTTATATAGTGGTTTATTAGTTGCTTGACTTAGGTATCTCATAGGTTACTTGCAGGGGTTATTCTGCAGGTACCCTGTGTCAGATAAGGGTCGGACAGCACACAGCCTTTATAGAGGATTACCTCTCCAGGGGGATCTGACCAACTAGTTTTTAAGCCCACAAGGGCCCTTATAACTGATTATGTTACCTCTTATCTTTAGCAGGGAGCCTCAGGCCCCTCTTGGGCGAGACATACCTTCTTTAGGGAGGGAGGCCACTCAGCCACTTTACCTCGTTTGCATGCATACTAGCCATTTGACTTTTGGTGTTCTTTTTGATTACTAGTTGGCCTTAAGAGCCTATATTGAGTCCTCATTATGGATAGTGGAGTCCCTTTGGCACCCTCATTTACTACTTCTTACCCCATGATGCCCACTCAGCTCATGGGGATAAATCCTCCTATTTCTTATAGTGGTATGCAGAACTTTGGTACTTAGTCCGCACCTTGGGTCTTTAGTCATTCTCTCGTTGATATGCCTTCACCCTTGAAATCCTCTCCCTGGTCCACTTATATGAATCCTAGCATTGGATCCAGGGGCACCATGGCCCCGATGCCTACGTCTTCATTAGATACGATTCATTTCCCTCAACCTTCCTTTACGACGAGAGGTTGGAATCTCCCCTCTTACGGATCCAATATTGGTTATGCTCTTTCAGGAGTCAATACTCAAATGGGTTCTTATTCTACCTACTACACTCCATCCATGTATCCTATGTCTTCCATGTTGGTTCCTTTGAACACTTTTTCCATGGCGATTCCTCATGTATCCTCGGGTGTTTCATATGGGGAGAATCAGTTTTACAGTCCGGGATACCCACTTCACGGGACCCCTTCACAAGGGGAAAACATATATCCTCACTCGAATAGTCCCTATCATACTTCTATCTCTTCGCAGAATTCGGTGATGATACTTGTTCAGACTTCTCTGAATCAGTTAAATGGAGGATACTACCTTTCCAGACAGGGACAGGGAGTAAACTAGGACCCTTCCTGTCCTGCAATGTTTCAAAGTCAATCTTTCCCTGGACCTTGGCATTAAATGACACAATTCATCGCTAGTCCAGTCACCATCAGATATACTAGAGCTCCATCACCAAACTCTACTAGTCATGTTGGAGATGGGTCGACAACCTCTACAGGTTATGTTGGCAACCCATACCTGGCCACTGCTAGTCATGTTGGGGGAACCACTTTAGTCACCACGATTCATATTAATGCCACATATTCAACCTCTATATAACATGTAGGAGATGACTCTCCCACCTTTTCCTGCCACATTGATAGTATGTCACCAGCCATCATGAACGACACTGGGGGCATTGAGAATCCCAGACACCTCAGACATAAGCCTAAATTCCTTTACAGGACTTGTGAAGGAAGTCATCTTACACATTTATGTATAGCCATGGCTGGGATACCAAAAGCGTAGGGCTCACCTAAGGGCCCTTTGGATTATGAGGCATTTGTGGTTTCCCCACACCTTGTTCCTCTGATTGACACGACAGTAACACCATTGTAATATTCTCTTGATCACACCCCCATTTTTGAGGGTGATGTATCCCATATCCCTGTTATTATGCATCCTCTTCAACCTAGAATTGAAGAAGTGGTCATACCAATGCAATATTTAGTCAATCCTACTCCCTTTGTGGAGGGTAATGCATCCTTCAATCACGTCTTCAACATCCCTGATCTTGCATCTTCTGAACGAGAGAGAGCTCTACTTTCCCCGAGTCCTCTTCCTCTGATTTTTGAGGAGATCACCTTCGACTGGGATGGCCTTGTTGGGTATCCCACACCCCTACCTATGTCATTTCCAGTAAGAGACATTATTTGAACCATCACGGAGACTGTATACTCTGTTATTACTTTATCCTCCTTCATTCGGATTCTAACATTCGTAAGATACTGACATTCCATAGAAGGTCAGTATGGGAGCCTTGGCCTCCCCCATTACATGTTGATTAGAACAGCATAAACGAGTTTAATTTAATATTTTTTTGACTCATCTAAAAAGGAAAATATTGTTGAGTGATTTGTCCCTTTCACACTCATTAAATTCGATTTGAAAGATCATGAATCTTAGTTAAGCTCTTTTTTGACTTGTTATCAAAAAGTGAAAATATCGTCGAGTGAACTTGTATTTTTCACACTCATAAATTGGTTTTGAAAAGACATCTATTTGCCACAAGTTTACCCCTTTTCACACCAAGTAGACTAAAATATATTAAAAAAAATGACATTTTTTGGTGTTAAGTTTTGATTGCATCTCATGCCCTTGCTTGCAGTACTGATCCTATAGTCGTTTCTCAATTTGCATTATAAACCGTTTGCCTTAGCAGTTTGCATCCTCAACCAAGCAGAGCCTTGTTTATATCCTTCACAATTTGACACCCTATACCTAGGAGGGAACATCCCCCCGAGTGTCCATCTCCTGCATTCACTTCCCTGCATTGAGCATAGGTGCGTTCCACTGCTGGAACTAGTTTTTATTAATTGTGACACTCGTTTCCTCCTCTATATCATAGCATTTGTTTGTTATGAAAAAACAAAAAAAGGCGGGCAGGAAGGGAGTATTATCTTATATCGGCAGTAGTCATGTTGCCTTTGAACAGAGCACAAAATTATTTGAGTCCATTCATCATCATAATTTTGGTATTAGCATGGCCTTAGGAAGATGAGATCGTTACAGAGCCTTCTCTATCGACTGGTTACTCTTCCAGTCCCTGTAGAGAATTTCATCGATGCCTCCTGCATCTTATGGTTTCATCATCAGGTCTATGTTATCGAAGTCCTCCGCATGTCTCATTCTCTTGTTCAAAGGAATTCTATCAACCTGTGTCGGCCACTTCTCAGAACTCTTGACTTTTCATGTTGGTCATACCCACATTTTGTCTCATAATCACATGATACTGTAGTCCTATCATGCACCCTGGACCTACTTTCATCATTGGTAGGTAACCTTGAACCCAGCAGTCGGCATTTCATCAGTGGTCGTTGACTAGGTGGTTTCCCTTGTGTTCGATAGCAAGACATATATTCACACATTGGGATTCATGCAGTGTCTTGGATTCCATTAGCCTTATTGGTGGTTTCCTTGCCTTTGTCAATAGTTTTTCATCATTGGTTTCTATTTAGAGGGTCTTTTCGTGTATCGCTTGCACTTGGCACACGCGAAAGACGCACAGGTTCGTTGGTTCTTGAACTTTTTCTTCGTCCGATTTCCACCAAATCATGAAGCTCCTGCTTTGTACCTCATGCTGACTGATTAGAAATGCCTTAATTCTCTCCTTTCAGCGGGTCTCTTTCCATCAACATCAACCCATTTATTCTGGAAACGGGGCCTAGAGTCTTATGAGTACCTTGAGGCTTGCAGTCATTAGTGGCAGGCTCTCTCGCCATCGACAGTTGGGAATACATCAATGTCTCTTGATCGATGTATTCTTCAAGTGTTTGACACTAGCTCCTTTATTCACACTTGTAAGAATGTACTCGGTGCCTTGATACCTACTTTCATTATCGGTAGGTTGTCTCGCGTTTTTTAACGATATACATCAATGACTGGTAATCAAATGATGTCTCATTATGTTCGACCTCAACTCCTTTATTCACATGATGTAGACTTGCACCTTTGGCAGATTGTGTAGAAGACTTGAAGACATCACTGTGTGGCCTTATATTTCCTGAACTATTGCTTCCTTTTCATTGGACCAATACCTATATGACTTCAGTGATCATGGCAGATCAGATTGTACTCCATGGTATACAAATATCTTCAGATTGGTTTTGAGACTGTTTCTACTAGGCCTTTCTCATGACCATGACAATTATTGGCATATAACCACATTTGTATTTGCATATTTATGGCCACAAACACTTATTTGGTGTATTTTCACATGGATCTGCAGTGTATTTTTGGCAGCCATGTATGAAAAATCAGTGCAAAATGTAATGATTGATTGAGTTCATCCAGTTGGTTCTCTACCACTCCACTCCTGGGTTATTTATAATGTATTTTGGGCATCCCAGATACTCCTCTGACCTCACACATTAAAGGGAATTTGTTAGAGAAAGATTTGCCTCACCCTATGCAATCTTGTAGAGAGCGTCTTATTCCATTCGCCCATCTAGACTTACTTTCCCTGATTGATAAATCCAGAGACAAAAATAAATATTTTTCCACTTGTACGCACCTTGCAATCTATACAACAAGTGTATACGATGCCATCTCCACTACAGCCCGCGTACATTGGGATTTGTGCCAGAAAATAAAAATTAAATGTTGGGTTTCCATGTCACGATAGGAGATCTCTGATCCTTGGCCTTCCATATACTGGAAACGTTCTGAATCGGCCCTTCAGTTGCATTTTGAAGGCTATAAAGAAGCCAATTCCGAGCTATGGAAAAGAAGAGAGAATTCAACTTTGACAACAAAGTTACTCTGGAGAAATTATTTACTTCATATTGAGTCTGCATCCCTTTGTCCTTTAATTATGAACACAATGTTCAGCACCCAAGATCTTCCCTTATTGATGGAGAACCTCTTTGTCTCACTTATATGAGCTTGCCTTTGGTGGAGGATTGAAGTGGTGGAAGCCCAGTTGGAAGGAACTCAGTTTCTTGGTTCCGAACCATGCCAACATGGAAGTCTATAATATTTCCACTTATGTTGATCATTTATTAATAGAAATACTCGTTTCCCATCCAATTGATATCTTGCAAATATATGAGTTATTATTCATGGGCATGTTGTTTTGTATATTAATGGATTATGCTATCTAATGTGCTAACCTTTTATGTTATCACTATATGATTTCTCTGCTTGTTTGTTAGGAAGTTGTTGCAAGTATAAAGCTTTGGGTTGAAGTTCTCAATGGTGGACACCATCAAACGTTTGGACAAGGCAGGCCTTGTTCTTATCTCTCTTGCACATTAGTTTATATAGCATATGTTGGAATTGAGTCTATTTATACAGTCATACCTGTCTGTTGTGGTTCACCCTAGCCATAGAGAGATTTTCCTCGTAACATGGGTATCGGGCCCCAATATTTTGATCTTAGCCATTGATCTGTGATGATCAATGATCAATATTTAACCTGATCCTAGTTCAATGTTCTCCTGACAACATTTAATTCCTTGCACGCAGTTCCATAAATATTCTATTCAGTTTCAAGTTTCATAAAAAATAAACCATAATATAAACCTTTCAAAGTTGTTATTCCTCATGAATGTGGGATATATTGATTTTTCCATTTACTTTAGTCTAGTTACCCGAGACCTCATTTTTTATCATTTCTTATGCTTCCTTTGCATTATCGAGCTTCAACAGACTATAATCCTTCTGCCATAAAGACTCTTCACATTATCAATTATGTTTCTTTGTTTTAATAGGGTTGTCTCATTCATCTTCCACACACCATTTCTCTTCATGTCTATGCAGCTCTGAAATTTCTTGGATTCTTCTTTCTCAGTCACCTTGTATTTTAGATCAATAAATAACTCTTACATAAACTCAAAAATACACAGTCAGCTTCATAGACAAAGATCCATCAATATATAGGGGCATTCTCTCACCTTCATCCACACAGAGTAAACATATAACTCAAAAATTCCTTCAACTTCTCTGCTTCCTCTAGTCTCCCCCTATATGTGATATCAATGTCATCATTTGACATCAATGACAACACAATTTCCAGAAAATAGATTTTGGCATTAGAAGGAGGGCCTAAATTTGTATGGCTAGAGGTAACACTCAATATTTTCATGGACAGACTTTTTATTACACCCCGAGTGACCCTCAACCACATCCTTTCCCAACTTTAGAGGACAATCCTGAGCCAAACATCCCTTACAAAAACACTTCCCTCAATTTTGAAATTCCTTCCATCAAAATTCCTGAAACAACTCCTAAAACTTGGTACGTTTTTCCACATGCAAAGTTTGACAAAAATTGACGAATTGATCATTCCTTAGATAATATGACGGGTCACTTACCCATTTCTTTTGCATTACCTAGAAGAAGAGATATTCATAAACATGTTAACTAGTCTCATGTTCTCGTCGAATTTGTTGAAGACTTACTTGATGTCTCTTTGTAGAAAATAGCTCAAACCTTGGATCAAATTCCCCCTACTCTTCTAGGCTCTACCCCTCCCAGTTCTGGTTCTGAAGCACATTTTGAATCTGATCTTGAATCTGATCTTGAATCTGAAGAAGATACTAGAAGGAGCCCCACCAGGGCCAGAAATCATAATCACATTCCCACATGGATGTGTCAAGGAACCTTGAACCTTCCTGGACCCATGCATGACTTTCCAAAATGCCCAGAAATATTATTACCCAAATTTGACGTAGACAAGGCATGCTCTCTTGAAGATCACATAAAGAACTTTTACTTATACTTCCATCTTATGAATGTTCAATACAAAGACATAGTTTGTAGTTTATTCTTGTATATCTGTAAAAATAAGTCATCCACGTCATACTACAATATTCTAGTCATCTCCATGAGGATTTAGGAAACTTCCAAGAAATCTTTTTTTATCAAATTAAGACAAGAGAAAAACCCTACAATGTTATTTAAGGAACCGATTGCTCTCAAGATGGAGAAGAAAGAGAAAGCAAAAGACTTTAATCAACATTTCACCACTATTCTAAAGAAATTTATTGTTGATGTTTCACATGTCGAGACATTAACTATAGAATACTATACTTCATCTTTACATCCCTCCATAGGCATGTTTTTCAAGTAAGCTGACAAACCGAATTTAGAAAAAAAAAATGAAGAAGAAAAGGAAGTGGAAAAAGAAATGCTTTCTCTAGATAGAAACCCAGCAACTAAAGAAAATAAAACTGCGAGTAAAAATCATCTTCTTCTAACCAAACCACCCAAAAAAGAACCAAAAGACTTAGACATTGTGCTCAAATTAGTCAAAAAATTGTCCAACGAGGTGGTAAACCTTAAGAAAAACAATGGTGAAGGGTCCTCTCAGCAGAAATATTTCTGAACCTTTTTCAAGAAGACAAATAATCATATTGAACTACTTGAGACTCCAAACCTTATCGTCAACCTCAATGAACTTGGTATAGATAATTTATGCTTGTATCATTAGACCAACCACTCAGAGAAAAAATTTCCTTAGTGGATGAATTCCATGACTGTATTCATTAGCCAACTTCTGGAACATTAGTCTATTACTGATGACTAGCTCAAGAAATAGCCATGGAAGAAACCGTTGAGGAAGGAGGTAATATTGGGGAGTCTTCCCTTTTCTTGTGGGACTGGTGTTTGGATTCCGATGACAAAAAGGTAGAAGAAATATAGATAGGTGACACCCATACCATTGTTGAACTTATGCTTTTACTAAGGGGGGTTGAATCAGTATAAGATAATTTTTACTTTATTTAACCATTCATCAATCATTCATTAGATGAGAAAAAATAATCACATATAAACTCAAATCATAATGCATAGAGTTTAAAATGGAAACCCAATCGGGAGAAAACCATAAACTTATCTTTATAAATTTATGTAGGCACCAACCTACCAAATAGTGTAGGAACCAACCTACTAGAGACACCAATCTCCTTAATTGCACACCAACTCAGCAATATGTAGGCACCAACCTACTGTAATGATATTTGCAAGCACCAACCTACTAGATACAACAATCCCCTCACCTAAGAAATAACTCAATAATATCTATGTATACACCAATCCAATATATTCATACACAAATTACTTCTTACTTCTCCTACATGATTCATTCCATAGACAATCCTTCAAACCTTAGTCACATGTAGCCTTCATTCCCTAGCGGCATGGCAATGTAAACATCGACTGATGGCTACATCACAACCTAAAAACAATGCACATGGAAGAATCACATGCCTTTATTCCTTCATAGCGCACCTTTAGAACAAGAAAAATCCCAAGAAAAACCACTTAGAATTCTCTTGCACACCTTTATATCCTAAAGAGACACCCCAACTCCTTTAGCACACCTTGGATCACTTTTTTGCACCTCATACTTGATATCTTGTTTGGGTGCACTACAAATGTGCACACCTATTCTGTATGTATATTAATTATGTCCCCTCTTTCAGGTCTAACCTATAAAGACTGGTTGATCCGACCTCAATTTTTTAGTTGGGTTATCGGATGTAATAATTCATATCTCCTCATTCCTAGTGTGTTAGAGGAAATTTCATATACCATTGGAAAGGTATGGAAATAAGTTTTCCAACCATATAACTTGTTCTCCCATTTGAGCTAGGTATGTATTGTAAACATTTCTTCAAAGATAGGGTATCCAAACTGATCATCAAAAATTCAAAAAATAATACTTTCAATAATATCCATCTTGAAATATTTATCTTGGACATCTGTAGGAATGTAATACTTATCTTGGACACTTGTAGGATCCCCTGTATTTGAAATAAATGAAAGCAATATTTCCAACAATCTCCCCCACTGTCATTGATGGAAACCCTTAGTCAATTCTATCATACCCCCCATGTTTGCAGCTCTCCTTGTGTCTACAATTCTTCCTATGTCTACAACTTCTCCCCCTTTGACATCAATGGAAAAGGGATGCTTCCCCTAAGCTTTTTCTTCCCTTTACTTTACAAATTGTTCTTTTTCAAGAAACAATTCTTCAATTGAAATCTTCTCAACCTGCATTTCATCCTTCAATTTGCAAACCATTATGTAGTTCTGATCCTTCAAAATTATATCTCTAATTTATCACTTGTTGACAATTGATCATTGTCTAGGCTATCTCTGCTACAACTATCCAAAACATATCATTCTATTTGATCGTTTTTATTGAACAAACATTCCACTCCAAATTCATGAAATTGGGATTCTGAACAGGGTGAAGCTTTAGTATTTGAATTTGTTTATGCCTCCACATTCATTTCTGACAAGGACCAATTACATGATTTCTCTCATTCAAAAGAGTAATGTAAACTTGAATTTCCATCTTCACAAGGGAATGTCTTGACCTTACCTTTTCTAGAAATGGAGTGTACATGTTTTGAATGAGAATTGAAACAGTGAATATCCCTACCATCTTCATCTAGATTATCACATCCTTTCTCATAACAAACAGTTTCATCTCTGTCTTTCTTGCTTTTGCTTACTTTTCCAAACCTTTGATTATTCTTCTTGATGTTTGTCAAGAAATTATTCCTCCTTGTTCAGATTAGGATACTTTGTTATGTTTCTTCTAAAATCACATGCTATGTGCCCATAGTTGTTGTGCTTATAACATTCAGTATTGTAAGTAGAGGAGCAAATGAATTTTATTTTTTTGTTAGAAAATGTTGGATTACTGAGAGAGGGGATGAATCAGTAATGAGCAATTATACCAAATACTAATCCTTTAAACCAAAATGTATATTATTTTACTTATTCAACCATGTTCATCTTTTCATCATCAATATATTATTGATCATAAGCATTAACATTCATCAGTGCATAATAAACAATAACAAACACATCCACACAATGCAAAGTACACCAATATTTACATGGAAACCCAAGGGAGGAGAAAACCACGAATATTTTTCTTATATGTCAAGAATTACATTCAAGGAAGCACCAACTTCCAATTCTCCAGCTACAACTGGAAGGAGGATCTGACCCCCTAGTTTCTCATGCTACAACCTAAGGGAAACTCCAACTCCCCAATTCTCTTGCTACAACAAGAAGGAGGCTACAACCCCCAATGTTCTCCGGCTACAATCGGAAGGTGGCTACAACCACCTATCCTTACCCCATCCAACCGCCCTGAAATATAAATTCCAAATGTAGACAACTTGTCACTCTCACTGAATCAACCACTACCACTATCAACCTGTCACTGTCAACCTGTACCAATAACCTGTAACAACCTATACCAATCAACCTTCACCAAACAACCTATACCAATAGCTTGAACCAACATTTACCATGCATCAACCATGCATCAACCTATACCTCAACATGTCCCATCAACAAGTGCATCAACCATGCACCAAACTTGTACAAATAACTTATCACAACAACTTATCCAAACAACCTATCACAACAACTTATCTCATCAATCTTATCAACCAGATCTACTCACCAAGATCAATCACCAAGATAACTCTCAACCATATGCACAATATCACCAAGATGTGCATCAACCAATCACAACAAATCATAATCATCACCAAGATCAATATGTGTTTCTAATCATATACCAAGACAAGTATGCTACATCATCCATAAACAATGTGTCAACAATACTACTAACAAGTGCCTCCAACCATGTACCAAGTATGTACCAATCATGCATCAACTACACATCAACTATGAATCATAAAGATGTACCAACATCATCAACTATACACCTCACGTATGTGCCAACGCATCAACTACTTGTCTCAACCATATACCCAACATGTACCTCAACCATATACCAAATACATACACCAATATAACCATCAAAAGTTATCTAACAATTCATCGTTCTATCCATAAACCAAATACCATAAACCCTTACATCAAACCATGTGCCACAACCTCATTGTTAAGTAGCCTCAAGCTAAACCAGCAACTTCAAAAACACATCACAACCAAATGACCAATATCCATATGTCAAATACCAACAACAAAATACCAATTATATCCCTCAAAATATTTGATATATCCATCAATACTAAACATCCAATACCATCTCAAGAGATAAAACCTAGCTCACAAAATATACCCCAAACAAGATGTGCCATATCTCTCATAAATAGACCCCAACCATGATGTTGTCATGGTTCTGTTGCTGCGATTATGTTGCCGCGATTCTGCTGCCACGATTTTTATGTCGCACTTTTCCTACCACGATTTTTCTTCCACACTTTTTCTGCCGCATTTTTCATGCTGTGATTTTTTTGCCACACTTTTCTCTATCAGTAATACCTGCCCAAATAACCTTTCACAAAATAGATATTCAATGATATTCAATAGGTTCTAATGGGAGATTCTTTCTCTCTTATTTACACTTCCATGTAGCTTCCTCAAGGGGTTACCTTCTAACCAACTTAACCCACTTTCCTTCTTTTAGGGCTAACCCGCTTCTAACCACTTGTCCACTTAACTTAACCACTTTCCACAAATAGTAAGTTTTCCACTCCTAGTTGCACTAACTTTATTATTTAATTAATTTATTTTGCACCCACTTTGACTTATCCATAAATAGTAAACTCACCACTTCTTGTTGCAACCACTTTATTATTTAAATATTTTTTCTTTGCAACCACTTTGACTACTTTATTATTTAAATAATTTATCTTTACTCACAACTTTTTGTTGCAACTAAATTTTCTATAATTAGTCAATTCATAACTTCTTTTCTCTTAACTAACTTCTTGTTGCAATCAATTTATTATTTAATTTATTTCTCGTTTTTGGGGGGGTCCAATTTTTCACCCCGTTTTTAAAAATGGTGCTACCGGTAGCACCCCTCTCCCTTTTTAGGTGGTTTTTCAATATTTTAAAATTTTCAATCCACAATGTTTACACATTTTTTTTAAATGCTTATTTTTCATCTATTTTTATTTTTATTTTTTTTTATTCAATGGTGTTTTTAATCATTTTTCCATGTTTCTTTCAATCCTAAAAATATTTTTTCCCATTTACTTTTTTGAAATTACGATTTTTCATATAATTGTGTCTTCTTAATTAATTTATTGTTCCATACTTTTAAAATATAGTGGAAAACATCATTCTTAACACATTGTTTACCTTTACTTCAATACATGGAAAAAAATTGTAGTTAAATAACACTATTTTTTAATATTTAACAAAAAAATATAATTCATTTTTTTTATATAAATTAAAAACTAAGAAAAATTAAAGAACTGAAATTAAAAAATAATAATAATAATAATAATAACAAATTTAGATAATAAAAAAGATCAAAGAGAAACTTAAAAAACTAAAGAGGAAAAAACAAAACAAATATTTAAA
>JZKD02S0077100.1:59001-69334 GCA_000966675.3 Picea glauca
TTTTTTTTAAATTACATTTTAAAGGTTTTTTTAATGATTCTTTTGTAAAAAAATATACAATTATTTTTTAAATTATTGTTTTTGGAGGAAAATTTTAATTTTTGTTTTCTTTTTAGTTATTTTTCTTTTTCACATTGTTTTTTTAATTTTTTAATTTTTATTTTTTTAATTGAATTTATAATATAATTTTTTAAATGTGTTTTTTGGTCATTTAAAAACATATTTATTTGTGAAGATTTTGTTCTTTCTATTTATTTGTTTTTTAATGTAAATTAAAAAAATAAAAAATAAAATTTGTAAATAAATTTAAGGCACCATTTGGAGTCCAATTTTGGGTTGTTTGTTTACATAGGGTTTTTTTGTCAATATCACAATTTCAATTAGATCGCAATTGACTATGATTTTCACGTTTAGGAAAAACAATTTTTTTACGTAGCATCACTTTTTGATTTAGGTGTTGATTTTAATGTTTTTCTGAGCTACTGTCTAAGTTTCGAAGGTCATGTTCAAAAAATGTCGTAATTTTGACCATGTTTAAAAAAATGATGCTACCGGTAGCACCACATTTTGATTTAGGGTTTGATTTTCATGTTTTTTACGCAAAAATATGGGTTTAAGGGCTAGAGTTCTCGTTTTGAGGTCACGGTTCTCGTTAAGTCGGTAACTATGTTTCAACCACTTTGACTATTCAATCTTCTCATCACAACTACTCTACCATAATTTTCAAACTCACAACTTCTTATTGCAACTAATTTATTTGTAATTATTTTCTTAATGCAACAACTATACCCATGATTAACTCCTAGTTACCATCAATTTGACCAGTACACTGTTTCTAGGAGCTTCTAGAATGATTGACTTCTTTGACCTTCTAGCAGCTTCTAGATAACTCATGAGGGTTCTTCAACTTCATATGGCCATAACTCTCTATCTGTGAGGAGTTATGTGACGATCCACATATCAACAGAAATGACATGACATATACTATCCATATAGAATAGTCTTGCCTATAAATTCATTGATATTCATGCCTTTATACCTCAAACAGACTCGGGTCCCTTACCCATGCCTTTGTGCTATGACAATTCGCTACCGGACTTCTCCAAGGGTTGACATCCATCACTAAGGGTTGGAATCAATCTACAATATCAGTCTCTAAGGGTTGACATCAATGACAACCAACATCCATACCAATTGTCCATCAACCTAAGCCAATTGTCTAACAATATCCCCCTTTGGCATTGATGGCAACACCAACATTGATGGAAACACTTAGTCATGATAACATTCATGCTTATACTCCTCATCAATGTTTCTATCTCTCCCCCATTGACATTAATGGAAAAGGGTATATCCCTTTGGGGATACTCTCCCTGACTGAGGTTTCCTTGGGGTTTCTCCCCCTGTCTAAATTCCTTTGATCTTTCTATGTGTTTCTAAGTCTCTGATTTTTCTCTCTCCAATAATATGAATAATATATCACCCTTTGAAAAAGGGTATCACTCTAATGCAACACTGAAGTCATATCTTTCATGCTTCCCTTATGATAATCACTCCTTCCAGAAACATGCCTATGTGCTCTCTCTCCAAGCATCTAACTCTATATACTGCATCTAATGAATCTCTTCCCCTAGAGTCATACCTCTTTTCTTACCTCTCTATCTTACAACTTCTCTGAATGATATTTCTACCTATATTTTTGGTTTTGTTTATCTCTCTTGACTTCTTTGCAAGATGTTGTGTAGAAAAATATAAGTCTTCATGTACCTACTACCTTTTGTAGTTATTGTACATTGGTGCTTCCTTGTGTAATCCACTGACAAATATGAAAAGAATTCAAGAATAAGCATTCAAATATTCATGTGTAATTATCATCCATTATGATAATTTTTCTTTGTCCCTGAACCACTCTCTGAACCAATCTATGAATCCATGCTTTGGTCCACTGTCATATATCTTTCAAAACCTGTTAAGTGTTTTTAAGAATCCATCTCTATCCATATTATCCAAAAATATTCTACACAACTATCCATAATGTTGACCCATATGTCACTATACTATCATGAAGTCTTCACTACTGCAACTGATCAATCTATCATATTGTACTTCAACTAACTAATTGCTCTAAATGTTTCTACTCAAACTCTACACTCTGCTCGAATGATGGTTCTTTGGTATGTGTCAGCTACCACATAGACTCCTCCTGTCTAATATTCATATTACTTGGGATTATCTAATTCGGATGGCTCAGAACAATTCTTGCTCTGATGCAGAGTCATCATCATCTTCATTGGTAGATTCATCATCTCTCTGAACTATGACTTGTTTATTTATGTCTATGGATTCATATTTCACTACAATACCTAAAAGTACAATCTACTGAACATGTTCCTTATTTACCTATCTTTTTTTTCTTTCATTTATTTTCCAAACCTTTTTGTATCTGACATCTTCCTTTTTCTTTGTAGATTTATCTTCATCTCGTTTTATTTCCAATATTGTGGTCTTTGGGACCCGGTCTTTGTTCATCTGTTCTTCTTGTTTTATTATCCATACTTTCTTATATCTGATATCAGTGTTCTCTTTAATGGAATTATCAATCACCAGCTATGTGTCCATAGTTATGACATTTGTAACATTTGATGTTACGTGGGGCCACATAAGCATTTCTTTCTTGAACATTTCTTTTATAATCCTTGCAATCTGCAACCTTATGTCCAAAGTTAGCACAATAAAAACAATGACCATAAAATAATATTACATACCTGGGAATGACTGATCTTCTTATGGTGTAGTCCTTCTGAATTTATGCCTTGGTTGATCATGATCATGATTGAAGCTTCTTTGTGGCTTGAACATGGATGGTCTTGTTGAATATGTATCTTTATTAGTTTTGCTAGATTCTGGTTGACCATGATTCCTTCCTTTGAGTACTTCTGCATAACTCTTTTGTTTTTCTTCATTCTTCTTTTATAGCAACCTAGAGTGCTTCTCTTTATTATCTACAACTGATGTGGATGTTTCTGTCTCTTCAACATTCTTATTGAGATTAACGATTTTACTTCTCAATGTGACAACGTCTTCTTCAAGCTTCTCAACCTCTTCTTCTTTCTTCATTATCTGAGACTTCATGACTTATTATATTCTCTGCGCTTCTTCAAGATGGATTTTTAATGTGATTATTTCTTCTCCGAGACCTTTCTCTTCTTGACCAAACTCTGCCTCAAGCTGGTTTAGATCGTTATTTATTTCCTTAAGATGATCTATCAATATATTCTCTCTCATTTCTTCTTGTTCCTTCTGTGCTACTATGTTGGCTTCCAAATACTTCTTTTGATCTTCAAGATTTTCTTCGATATTTTTGGCTTCTTCTAGTTCATTTCTTAAGTTCTCAATGACCTATTGGGATTCTTCAAAAATGTGAACACTTTCCTTTTGTTTCATCAATTCTTGCTTGAGTGAGTTGTTTTCTTCTCTTTATTTTCTTAGTTCATCTAAAGCACTGATCAATTATGCTTCATAATTGTCTTATATTTCAAGTAGTTTTTTGTCTCATTTCCTTCATGGCATTCCATTTCAAGATGTTTGTGTTTTTCACAATTAAAGCAAAAAAACAAACTTTTCTTGATTATGTACTCTTCATCTTTTGAATCTGTTTGACATGATGAACATATTTCTTCTTGATTTGTACCTGCGTCTTCTTTGACATTCTATAACTTTGTGATGGGAGAAGAATATATATTATGTAACTTATCCCAAAGTTATTTAGCTAATGAACATTTACCCACTTTGTCCTTTACTGAATCATATAGTCCTTCCAAAATGAAATCCATTTCAATTTTGTTATTTTGTTATTTTGTTCTTTATTGTAGTCTTTTCCCTTTTTGAACTATCATATCCTATAACAACTGATATTCAAATATCATACCCTTGTTCCTTTAAAAATACTTTCATCCTTCTGCTCCATATCTCATACTTTAAACCATTATGACCATTAAACAGCGGTACTCCATTCTCAGAATAATCCATGATCTCCTTCCAGCGGTTAAACTATTTCCTGAAGGAACCTGGATATGATTCCAATTGTTGGATTACTGATAGGGGGGTGAATTAGTAATGAGAAATTATACCAATTATTAATCCTTTAAACCACAATGTATATTCTTTTACTTATTCAACCATGTTCATATTTTCATCATCAATATCTTACTGTATCTTAAGCATTAACATTCATCAGTGCATAATAAACAATAACAAACACATTCATACAATGCACAATACACCAATATTTATGTGGAAACCCAATGCCAGACAAAACCAAGGAATGATTTTCTTATATGTCAAGAATTTCATTCAAGGAAGTACCAAATTCTGATTCTCCAGCTACAACTGGAAGGAGACTCTAACCCCCTAGTTTCTCAGGCTACAACCTGAGGAAAGCTCCAACTCCCCAATTCTTTGGCTACAACTAGAAGGAGGATACAACCCCCTATGTTCTCCGGCTACAACCGGAAGGTGGATACAACCACCTATCCTTGCCCCGTCCAATCGCCCTAAAATATAAATGCCAAATGTAGACAACTTTTCATTGTCACCGAATCAACCACTTCCACTTTCAACCTATACCAATAACCTGTAAAAACCTGCACCAAACAACCTGTACCAATAACCTAAACCAACATGTATGATGCAGCAACCATGCATCAACATGTACCTCAAACTGTACCATCTACAAGTGCATCAACCATGCACCAAACCTGTACAAATAACCTATCACAACAACCTGTCCAAACAACATGTCTCATCAATATTATCAACCAAATCAGATCTACTCACCAAGATCAATCACCAAGACAACTGTAGATTTTAACCTTGTACAATATTTATTGAAAACATATTTTCAGTAAAAGAACAGAAAAGATACAATGGAAAATACAAACATTACACAAATATTTTTCCTCTGGAAACCAAAACCAGGAAACCAGCATATTTTATATTCATTCATAGTGATACATTGTTTACAATACAATATACATATAGGAGACAACGACACCCAAAACCCTAACCCAATGACCTGGATTAGTAAACAACCCTAATTCCTTAACCAGAAATAGAAAACCATTGGCAAAAACCATGTGTCGAAAAAGTGCCCAACAATGGACAAGAAAAACGAGGCAACACGAAAAATGAAGCAAAAAAAAAACACGTTTCCTGAGGAAAAAAACATTGTTGTAGGAAAATCTCCCTGCGGACAGGTAGATTGCCTCAAAGAGATTGACCCTAAATCGAAGACAGAAAATGCTTAACATGGACACTGACTTCCTTTCAAATCTATACAAACTAACACATGAGAAGGAAGGAGAACAGAAATACCTCTTTATCGACGTTTGTCCCTGCATGCTCCGAGTTGAGCTCCGATCCTTTGCTCCTCGCTGAGTCCTATAGACAAACAAGATATGACCACTTCCTACTCTATTGATATTAGCTTGAAAACAGATCTATCTATCAATGATAAGTTCATGTAACATTAGACACAAACTAGAAAGAAACAGGCCAAGCATGTCATATTAATGAGAATAACGACAACAGTACTTACAATCGTAGATGTGAATGCGACGGTTTCATCAAGTCCCCTTCATCTAACCCTTTCTCGAAAGATCCACAACCTGGATAACAGCAGCTTCACTGATCACTCTCCTTTGGCTGACTGTGTGTTTCATGTAAGATCATAGGTTTCATGCTAGTATTTCTTCTCCTTTTTCACCATCATAGAGCTTGTTTATATAGGTTAAGAGGAGCTTAACCTCTTGAGTTATCTTTAGAACAAGTTGGGTAACTTCCTCCTTAGATCAGGGATTCTCTGATGGAACCAAGAATTCGAATGCAACTGCCTTCTAATATTGAAAGATCCTCCCCTTATTCTCCTCAACGGGCCAACCATTGCCCCAGATTAGGCAGTGCTCCCTCAAAAGGATCATTAGAGTGTTGTAGCGCTCCCTAAGAAGCTTGAGGGGAGCGTTAGCGCCCTAAAGCTGGATAGCGCTCCTTGAAAGGGGCAGGGGAGCGTTATAATGCTCCCTGAAGCCTTATAGGAGAGTGCCAGCGCTCCCTAGACTGATATAGGAGAGCGCTCACCCTTAGAACCTTTGATTAGGAGCTCTTCTCAGGTGTCAAGAGTTCCTTGACTTCAGTTAACCAGTTCTCCTTCTCCAAACCCAGTGTATGAGGTGTTTTAAGTGCCTCCTTAGTGTCGTCATTAAGGCAGTATGCTTGAACAGCGTTTGCGACACTTACAACAATTGAGAGGAACATGCGACACTTATCCAGTTGAGTAATTTTGATGTGTAACAGAATGCCCCCCAAAGTATGAAGTTAGAAGATGTGAACTGATAACTGAAATGATTTGTATATGTTCAAGCAAGGGTATAGACTCGGAGAACCTGACGGAAGCTGCACACAAACATCCAACAAATATCATGACATATTTCAAAACCCAAGGCAGGCATACCTATGCTTGGGTGATCAAGACTTGCAAGATATGGCCGTCATCAAATACACTTCGGATCCATAATTGTATTGATAAAAAAGGTATAGCCACCGAAGATACAATGTATATCTATACTCTGACGACTCAGACTGCTCGTAGCCACGAAGAATACACAGTGGATCTATGAGATGACAAGACATAGCCACAACCAATACAAAGTGGATCTATGTGACAGTGTATGTGTTCTTTGTCCAATAGAAACTCCTTCGCAGCCTGGGCAAAGCATATATCAAAGTGGTTACTCAACCCAGGGTCTTCTTACCAATCCCAACGTGGTACGATCGTAACCATGTGAATAGATTTCTTGATGTCGAACATGGCAGAAACCACTTGATTACCGGTCAATGGTGCTAACCGTTAACAAGTGCGAGGGAGATCACCATTAATGTCAATGATTCCCAAGGTACCATAGTACATTCTAGCGAATGCGAATAGATGAGCTGAAGTCGAACACCCGTGGAATCATTCAATCAGGGGTCCATGATGTAGACCTACTGTCGAACGTGAGGAGGCATGTCATTGAGGCATGCAGGTCCCAAAGTACTAACTGGTTTCTAAGTCTAATTCTTGGATAATGGGTTGAAGTCGACAGGAATAGACTCATTGAGGGAGGGCCTTGATGTATCCCCCATCAACGACATGAAACAGACATAGAGATGTAATTGGCAGATTGAATGGACATGGACTGACACAGGTTTTGAGGCAAGATATTTGGGATGGCTGACTCTCGAGGTGGATACTTCCCTTGAACACTGAGACACAACAGCAAAAACATGACATGGACCAAAACTATGCAGTGGATACTGTGACTTGCGTCGGGTGACCCAAAGGAGCGAAAGGAACTCAAAGGATTGGCTCAGTGTAGAGGTTTAGCGGATTATGATACGTGCAAATGACAAAGTGTCATCTTATAGGGCGACTCTAAGAAGTGTTGGATGATGTTCCTAAGAGACTTCTTGGCTTGCTCCTTTCAATTTTTTCCCCCATCCAGATAGATGAGTACCTCTTTTTGATTTAATGAACTTGAGGAGGATAACACATGCTCGATATAACTCACCTTCGGTAAGTTCCTCTTCCTTTGTTTAATGAACCGAAAGAAGTAAGGGTTCAATCCCATATGGGCCTGTCGATGTGTGCTTTAACGAGTCCAAAGATAGAAAACTCGAAGGTTTTTTGGAATTATAGAGTTTGGAAAAACACTTAAAAGAGAACTCTCTCAGTTCCTTTTTCGTACAGTAGTCTAACGAGACCGAAAAAGGGGTAAACTATCGCTCGAAAGACGCCCTCTCTAACCTTTTAACGAGTGTGAAAGGAAGCAAGGTCACTCGACAATCTTTTCATATTTAGAGAGTCTGAAAAGGGTTTAAAGTAGACTCCAGGGGGGTTCCTTTTTTCTTGTGTTTGTGTATTCGTACGGGTCCGAAAAAGAGATAAAAGTTTACCCGGTTACGTTCTCATATTATCGAGCTCGAGAACGAACTAAGACTATGCTCATAAGCATGACAAGGTGAATCATCTGTCAGAACTACCAGGAAACCTGCGATGTCAGAACTACAAACCAGGGATTTAGTGAAGCCATTATATTATTAGAGAAACCCATAAATGACCATACCTTATGAAAAATGAAAATTTATAAATAACAATTCATTGAAAATTCCATTTACCATTTCATTTTGCAAGGATTCTGGAGTAGTGGAGATTCCCAATTTGAAGTGGATCTTGTTTTGTTCGCTGCCGGAGCTACGGTTGACCATTTCGCTTGTCGTTCAGACCAGGTAGATGTCCATCCTTTCTTCTTTCAAACACATGGTTTCACATTCATTTTAATAGCATCATTTATTTTAAAATATGAATCCCTAAGTTGCCCCAAATAGAACCAAATCGACCTCTTTCAAAATCAATGGAAAAAATGGGATTCTTTTACAAAAACGTTTTAGAAAAGGATGGCCAAGATGACAACGCCCCAATAGTCAATTAGATAGGTCAATTTTTGGCAAAAGAACCCATGATACATCTTCCCATATGCCCACGCAGCCCCAAAGTCATTTTGATTTTTTTTAAATGGTTTCATTATTATTTAATGAATGTTAAATGGCTAGGGAGAGCGTGGTAATTATAAAAGAGTGTGTGGTCACTTTCAAATGATGTGGGAACCTTATTTCATGTTTTAAATTACTTTTGAAAATTGCCGGAATTGCCAAAACGTGGAAATAATGAGTTTCTTTATTTTTGTTTCATAGGTAACTTCGGCGACCATGATCGAGTGGAAAGAAAGAGAACATGAGATGGATGACTTAGCTGCCTTGTGGAGTCCTCACACATGGGCCGCGTTGCGAGCTTGTGGTTTGCTCAAATTATTCAAGTTGCAAAAGATGAAGAAAGAGATCTTATTGCTCGAGTATATGATCGGCCTATGGGATGTTGCAGTACAAGGATTATGTATCGGCACACAAATTTTAACCATTGAGTTAGAAGACGTGTATTTTTTGACTGGCCTCTCGAAAAGAGGGGTCCCTATATCTTTCTCCGGGTAGAGGGCGCTACCTGAACAAGTGGACGTGTATCTGGCTCGCCACTATATCCCAGGAGAAAGGCTGGTAGGGGGTAGAATCCCTATCAAGGATATTCGATAACTTCCCCTCCGGTCTATACTATTTGCTATCACGAGCGTGACAGGTAGTACTAGCACACATCTGGAATCAAGATCGCAGGTGGCTTACGGTGTTTAGTGTTTGGAACCAACACTGTTCAACTGGAGTGCAGGGTTCCTTCGAAACGTGAAGGAACAAATTTCACGGTGCAGGACTGGACAAAAGTAGTTTGGTTATGGATCATTTTTTGTCTCATTTTTTCTAGAGCGCATCCCTCAGATACAGCCTTAGATAGCATTGGCGGTGCGACCAGTGGATGAACCTAGGATGGAGAGGTGGACCAGTCTGTCTCCAAGGCTAGTATCGGAGTCAGTGTTCCATTTCACTGGCGATTTCTTTGCCTGTCTGAGATGGAAGTATCTCTAGATAGAGGACTTCCCTTATGCCGAGGTAGATTTCCGTGGGAGCATGGATTTGATTTTTCCCGTGGGGGAAGACTGGGATGTGTCAAGTAAGATACTGAGCCATACCTTGTCTAATCTTTGTTTTTGTTTTTTTTTTATTTTTTTGATGTATATCTATTTTTTTGGGTATGTAGAAGAGTTTTAACAGTTGTATGTTTTCAATGTGCAGACAAGGGAGCAGTGCGCCCGGCTGATATACTAGTACCAGGACGTCGCGAGGGCATCCTAGTTGCAGTAGGTCCGATAGTACCAGTGCTAGGTCTCCGGGAGGTTGAGAGAAACCTCCAAGGCCTCACGATGGGCATTCCTCCTTTATGGAGGGGAGAAGTGCCTTTACATCTGCAGAGGCACACTGTGGGAGTACCAGAGAACATCAATTCTCTATTGAGGCACGTAGTGTGTGCGGTGATGTGTTATTTGCAGCACAATGTAGTGCGGGGAGATTAGAGTCTCTCTATTGATTATATTTTTTATGCCTTGTCAGGGGACGTTGTATGGGTGGAAAGGCCCAATATTTTTCCCTTCTACATACTTTTTTGATGTAATCCAAATGTTTCAGTCACGCCATATATATATATATACAGTTTTGAGTTTTTTACAGTGCCAATGATTTGTTCATGATGATGTCTGTGATGTGTTTTAATTTACATGTAATGTACAGTTTTGTTTTCCTTAACTCTTATATGTGGGAAAGATACCGATCCATGATATAGTTAGCTAATGAATCTGAA
>JZKD02S0077100.1:72196-84458 GCA_000966675.3 Picea glauca
CCCTAAAATCATCTATGACCGGAACAAGGTTGGAGACCCATTCGGTTAAAGGGACGGGGTAGATAAAGCCAGATTTGAGAAGTTTTTCAACTTCTGCCTTTATAGCTGCGATTTTCTTGGGATGAATCGGGCGAAGTTTTTGTCGAACGGGTTTTGCGTCAGGGTAAGTTTTGATTTCATGTATGATGATTAAAGGGTCAATCCCTGGCATTTCCTCATAGCTCCATGTGAAGACATCGCGGAATTCCTTGAACAAAGCGGTGTAAGACACCACTTCGTCGGGTGTGAAATTAGCACCAAGGTGAATGTTTTCCACGACACCTTCTTTGATCGAGATGTCAATAACGATCCTAGTAGAGATGTTACCCATGTTCCCCTCAGAGAGAGTATCTTGTGTGAGGATGGGATATTGCAGAGCATCGGCAACATCGGGAGGGAAGACAGAGCGTATGTATTGGTGAATTTCTTCCAATGGCAGAAGAAAAGAGGATCGATGATGGTTGTCATCCCAAGGCAGGTCGTCAATGCTGAGCATTTCCATCATCGATTCGTCAGAAGGAAAAATGTGGGAAATGTAATCGACAAAAGATGATAGGGAATCCAACCATGAGGGTATCGAGTAAGCATCGGGTGCCAATGAATGTGACTTGTTGGGAGAGGGAGAGGCAAATTGGATAGCTACGTATGCGGCCTCGGCTGGGCTAAGTGGCATAGTGTCACTGAGCACATCAAATTCCAAAGGACTAGGTACAATCCAAGGGTCAGATGATTCCAAGGATTGATAAGGCATAGTCGAGATCATATTGACGGCGGCGATATGATGTGAGGTAGGTGGAAGTGGTGTAGGGAAAGTACCCATAAGGCTAGAATCTTTCAATAAGCCAACACCAACTCTTTCATACGTAACTGGATGGTCTCCCAAAAAGGGAATGTTGTTGGTGGCAGGGATGCGAGTGTCAGGTGTACAGAAATCAAGCTGATCGATGGTGACAATTTTTCCTTGATGAGGGAATCATACACACCGAAACACCGACGAGGCGACGACAGTCATAGCGTAGAACCAATTTTTTCTGAGTAATAGGTTGTAGTCGAGGGGAGCATCAACCACCTCGACGTCAACGGTAACAGTTTTGCCACCCAACTGAATGGCTAAGGATTGTAATAATTCGTGATGATGAAAACCTCGTCCATCGAAAGCGCGTAACATCATAGCCGATTTGTTAAGGGCAAGTGATTTTAATCCTTTCCAACAAGCTAAGGACATGACACAAGTAGAGGCTCCCTCATCCAGGATAGTTCGGTGGATTTGTTGATTGTGCACAACAACATCGATTTGGAAGGCTAGCTGGTGGGAGAGTCGCGGTTGATGATCATCCAGATTAAACATGAGGTTGTTTGATGACTCAGTATCAAAAGTGGCGATAGCGGCTAAGATCGTTCTACGTTGGCTTGGGCAGTGTTGTAGAAATTCTAAGGCGGACATAGCGCACGGTGCTTGGGCCAAATCTTCTACAATGTTGTAATTTTGGGCAGCCCGCGAATTAGGATTGAAAGTAGATTTCTGGATGGTGCTCTTAGGAGGGCGTAAGATGGAGTCAAAAGAAATTTTCTCAATCTGGAGTGGCCCGGATGGAGGGCTAACAGATGGAGGATTGATAGAGGATGGCAACGGGTCCGGCGGAGAACCGTTATCAATCTTCAGCTTATCAGGTTTAACTGGCGTGTCATATGTCGTAGAGCGAGTGGTTAGATTAACCCCGTTAAACATGTAAATGTGGGCACTTGTTGAGGCCTCATCATGGGGTTGATTAGAACTGCCCCTCGACGTGGGGGGTTGGGCAACCAAATATTGCTACTGTGGAAAAGGCTGAGTAAGCACAGCGGGTTGTGAATTTCCCTTGAAAAGTTTGGCCACTTCATCGCGATGTGGACAGTCTCGGGTGTAGTGATCGTCACCACAGATGAGACATGGGAATTTCGGTTTTCATTGTGGTTGTTTTCCGGCAGCAGGGGTTTGTGGTTGAGTTTTGGGTTGTTCATTGTTATTGTTTTTCTTTGGTTTGTTTCTCGCTTTCTTCTTGACCCCAAGTTGTTGTGAAGGGGTTGATTGGACCGAATTCACCTCAGAGACCAGAGTTTGAGGGGGG
This sequence comes from Picea glauca, assembly GCA_000966675.3. Lineage (NCBI taxonomy): Eukaryota > Viridiplantae > Streptophyta > Pinopsida > Pinales > Pinaceae > Picea > Picea glauca. The sequence goes on from JZKD02S0077100.1 coordinate 74,344, forward strand.
GTGGAAGAGGGTGCATTCGAGCTGGGAGAAACCATCGAAGCGGGTCGCTGAGTTGTTACAGCCGACTGGGTAGCAGATTGGGTTTTGACGGAGCCAATAACTCCATCCGCGTGGGAAGAAGACAATGGTTTGGATGGATCATTAGCGGCACGGGTAGCATTCGGTATCAACTCGTACAGAGTACCGAATTGTGAATAGACTAAGTCTAAATACTAATCTCGGGCAATGGCTTCTTCCTCGGTGACCACACCACCCATGGAAACATCACGAGCAATCTGGGGTAACAATGATTTAGTGAACCATTCCACTAACAATTGATCGGGAATGACCGCTTTGATTAGCCTTCGTCGTCGTCTCCATTCATGAATATGATCGGAGATATGTACAGACATTGTCTGACGAAGGGAGGTTAATAGTTCGGTACCCGTCTCATATCAGATAGGTAGTTGGAAGTGTGTGAGGAAGGACATGGCGAGGGAGTTGAAATCGTGAAAAGATGCGCGTGGGAATTCAATATACCATTTCACTGCGGAACCCGTAAGTGTTCGTTGGAAAAGACACAAATGAATAGAATCGTCCATGAGGGAGTTGGATGAGCACCACAAATGGAAAGTCATTACGTGGTTGTTTGGGTCTTCTCCGAACTTTCCGTCGAATTTTGGGATATTTGAAGGAAGTTTAGCTGGAATAGCTGGCCAAACCGGAGAATGATAAATAGGATCATTCGTTAACCGAGACAAGTCTGGAAGGTCCAGGGTAGCTAGAAAAGGTAGTTTCCAGTTAATCTGTGGGTAATGCTGGTGTGGCATGGGGACACCAGTGGGGCCAATCACTGGGTTATGTGGATAATTGTAACTAGTGGGCCCTCTTGTATGAGGTTGGTTTTGACCAAGGTACACAGGATTTGAGGTGTTTTGAGAAGCATGTGTGAGAGGAGGATAATCGGATGGGTTTTGAGGGTTGTAGGTTGGGTTTGGCACTTGTCCATAAGGAGGTTGTTGCAAATTCTGAGAATTGTGTCTTGCCGAGAACTGTGGGTTTCCTTGAAAAGGGACGTTCCACGGATTAGGTGCGGCAGACACATTTTGTCTGTGTGGTTGTTGGTAGACTTTGGATTGAGGTTTCCCCCCAGCATGAGGGTTCCCCCCAAATGGAATTTGTCCTCCGGTGGGAGGGTGCCCCCCGACTTGAGGTAGAGTTCCCAGAATTTGAGAGCCAAACGTAAATGACTGACCGGTGCCGCCGAGCGGATTAGGACCACCAAGACCGGTCCCTCTGGGTTCTTGGATAGGTATGGAACTTCCCGGCATAACTTGAGTAGTAGTGGTTTGGGTAGTAGTGGCAGTGGAAGCATTCAGTGCCCTGAAACCAAAAGGAAGTGTAGGTCTTGGTGTTATAGGTGTGCCAATCGCAGCTTGGTTGACCACCGCATTACCGGCAGGAATAGTCGGAATGTGAGGGACCATTGTAGAATGGGCCGTCTAGAGGGGAACATTAGGCCTTGGAACAATGGACGGTATGTTTGGACCAACGGGTGGTGTGGCTGTAAAGGTGGTGGTACCGGTAAAATGATTTAGGGGTACAGTGTAGGAGATGGGTGCATCGGCACCTTCCCCTATTCCATAAAGATCTCGCACCAAGCGTGGTGGACTTCGAACAATGTCTGCGGTCCAAAAGGGGTCATCAGCTAAAGGGTTTTGATGACACCCATTCGGAATGTCATAAGGATTGACGATGACAAATTCACCAGTGGAATTCAGTTGGAGGATATGTCGTTCATATCCCTCTGGAATGTGGTAAGCTTCCGGAGATTCTAAAACAATCTGAAAATTCTCCAAAGGAGTGGGAACTTCTTCCTAGGGAGTTGTAGTGTTTTGAACCTCGCTCTGTTGAGGATATTGCTCCGTAGAATGAGGAGGTAAAGGGGTGTTTCCTTCCATATTTTCTGGAGGAAGTCCCTGTAGCCTCCGCGAACGGCGTGGAGGGTCGATGTTGGTGAAAAAGAGTTGGCGAAAGAGATCTATGGCCAACTACTGAAAAGAAACAGCATACGCTAATAGAAATCTAAGAATCACAACCAAGCAAACAGGACCTTATTTTGATGACTATACTAGTTGGTGATGAAATCCAATGTCGCGTGATCAAGTCTAGAAGGGGCGGGGATAGGGCGGAATAGTTACAATGGCGACCTGCTTAACGGACTTACGCCTTGGTGCAAGCTTCCATGCAGCTATTGTGGATTTACCCTCCAAGGATCCCGCGTGAGTTTGACCAATGTCTGCTCCAGGTACAGTGAGACTTCCCGTCACCATCACCTTGTGTAAGACCCTAAATATTATGGCCACTAAGGTTACCAATTTGCAGTCATCCCCTGGGCGGGAACAGTCGACAGTCCGATCCGAACATATGGGCAGGGTATCGAGCCCAAAATCAACTAAAAGGCTTCCACGCAGTAATTATGGATTTACCTTGAAGCGATCCCCATAATACGATCTGACCACCACAATCAGTTAAACCACGGAGGGTTAGTCCCCGTATCTCACCCGAATGCGACCTCGTGCGTAACCCCTGTGTGAGAGGGGGATCCCAGGCAGACTTATACGATGATTATATTTGACTCTCCCTACCTCAGGATGCTATTGTTTGTTTTGGAAACTTTGGAGAGTTATGCTCACAGCCTAATGCAAAGTACTAAGCCTAGTCTACTGTTGGTGGAGGATCCTAGAAAAGAAAAATTTCTAAATAATTTTTAATTAGCGTTGATTTTTATAGTTGTTCTTTACTCGAAAAGGGGTGCATGGAAGTGAAACGAATGGAATTATGACTCAGTCCCAAAAATGCATAAAAAATGATAAGAATTCGTTTCTTTTCGATGAACATCTATCTAAGGGAGAGAGAGATAGTTCTTTTCACTAATAAGCACTAATAAGGAGTGTCCTCAAACAAGTCTTCAATCAAATCCTGATGTGATGCTAAAACTTTTGAGATGCCTTCTAACATGCACAATCAATCATGAAGATGCTTTTTATTGTTTGCATATGAATAATGATCAATTCAACACAATGCTCATCTTGCTAATTATCTTCTTGTATGAATGAAAATCAGACCAACACAAGCAAGAATCATACAAACAATACACCCTCTCATTGTGATCAAAACAAGAAGTGAAAGAAAAGAAGCAATCAAAGAGAAAACAAACTTCACACCCAAAAGAAAAATTTGAAGAACAATGATCTTAACTAAAACCAAATGGAAAGATATGTAGACCTTTGATGACCTTCACCAGCATTTTTCGTTCAGTTGATGAGGAGAGAAAGACAATGTATGGGTTCCAAACCCCAAATGGCAGAAAAAAGCAACAACAATAGTGAAGAAGGTTACAAAATCCAAACAGAAAGACGTTTGTTCTTCAAGCAAAAGATAGATTTCAAAGCTAGAAAGAAGAAGGATTGACTCATAAGGTTACCCAGCAAGAGAGACACAGAGGAAAAACCCTGAAAAAACAATTCTGGAAGGTTTATTGGCCAAAGGAGGTCTAGCACTCTGTTTCCAAAGGAAAGGAGCATTATAGCGCTCTGTGCAAGGCTATTAGGGAGCGTTGGCGCTCTTTTAACACAGGGACAGGGGCGCCAGGTTCAAAAACTCCCAAAAATGTCAAAAATTCCAAAAATTGCAATTCAATCTCGACAATTAGGCTGAGTATGATGGGGCAGGAATCCAATCAGCTCATGAAACCAATCAAAAGAGGAGTGGACTAGGTCTGAAACAACCAAGGGGTAGAACTAGGTCAATGAAGTGAAATCAAAACAAGAAGTTTCAATTTGAGGCTAACTCCCCAGTGGAGTCGCCAGTTTCTGTTGTAGGAAAATCTCCCTATGGACAGGTAGATTGCCTCAAAGAGCTTGACCCTAACTCTAAGATAGAAAATGCTTAATGTGGGCACTGACTTCCTTTAAAATCTATACAAACTAACACATGAGAAGGAAGGAGAACAGAAATACCTATTTATCGACGTTTGTCCCTGCACGCTCTGAGTTGATCTCCGATCCTTTGCTCCTCGTTGAGTCCTGTAGACAAACAAGATACGACCACTTCCTACTCTATTGATATTAGCTTGAAAACAGATCTATCTATCAATGATAAGTTCATGTAACATTAGACACAAACTAGAAAGAAATAGGCCAAGCGTGTCATATTAATGAGAATAACAACAGCAGTACTTACAATCGTAGATGCGAATGCGACAGCTTCGTCAAGTCCCCTTCGTCTAACCCTTGATCGAAAGATCCACAACCTGAATAACAGCAGCTTCACTGATCACTCTCCTTTGGCTGACTGTGTGTTTCTTGTAAGATCATAGGTTTCATGCTAGCAGTTCTTCTCCCTTTTCACCATCATAGAGCTTGCTTATATAGGTTAAGAGGAGCTTAACCTCTTGAGTTATCATTAGAACAAGTTGGGGAACTTCCTCCTTAGATCAGGGATTCTCTGATGGAACCAAGAATTTGAATGCAACTGCCTTCTAATCTTGAAAGATCCTCCCCTTATTCTCCTCAACGGCCCAACCATTGCCCCAGATTAGGCAGAACTCCCTCAAAAGGAGCATCAGAGCGCTGTAGTGCTCCCTAAGAATCTTGAGGGGAGCGCCATTGCCCTAAAGGTGGATAGCACTCCTTGAAAGGGGCAGGGGGGCATTATAACGCTCCCTAAAGCCTTATAGGAGAGCATCGGCGCTCCCTAGACTGATATAGGAGAGCGCTCACCCTCAGAACCTTTGATTAGGAGCTCTTCTCAGGTGTCAAGAGTTCCTTGACTTCAGTTAACCAGTTCTCCTTCTCCAAACCTAGTGTATGAGGTGTTTTAAGTGCCTCCTTAGTGTCATCATTAAGGCAGTATGCTTGAACAGTGTTTGCGACACTTACGACAATTGAGAGGAACATGCGACACTTATCCAGTTGAGTAATTTTGACGTGTAACAAACATTATCGGGGGCGTTGCCCCCGAACCCCGGCGCAACACAGAAACTACTACTCGTGCAAAGAATATAACACATACCCAACATTCTCCCACCTGTTGTTTTCTTTGCATACATAGGGTTACAGGGTTACATAGTCAACAATCCAGGGCAGCAATGCCCATGGATCCTCTACACCAAGAGAACTTCTCAGTGCTTACAGATTTTGTTAATGAATCTGAAACATTATTCAAAGTGTCCACCTTCATCAACAATACTTTCTTTTCTTCAACCATGTCTTTCACAAAGTGATATTGAATATCAATATGCTTTGTCTTTGAATGATAAGTTGGGTTCTTTGCCAGAAAAATTGCACTCTGACTGTCACAATCTATCCCTACATCTTGTTGTACCAACCTAATACCTGAACACAATATTTGTAACCATATTGCTTCCTTACTTGCATGGTGGCTTCCATGTATTCAGCTTCTATAGTTGAAAGTGCCACTACATCCTGTCTTTTTCTCATCCAACTTATTGCTCCTCCAAACAGGTTAAACACATACTCACTTGTAGATCTCCTACGATCCAAATCTCTAGCCCAGTATGCATCTGCAAAGCCATGTATATCCAATAATTTTTCCAATCCTGGTCTTACTTGGTAGCACAATCCATAGCTAGCGGTGCCACACAAATACCTGAAAACCCTTTATATTGTTTTTCAATTCTCCTTCCCTGGTTTTGACATATACCTACTCAAAACTCCCACTACATGTGCAATGTCTGGTCTAGTACAAACCATTTCCTACATCAAACTGCCAACTGCACTTCCATACGGAAATAGAAAACAACCCTAATTTCTTAACTGGAAATAGAAAACTATCAACAAAAACTATGTGCCGAAAAACTGCCCAACAATGGACACGAAAAATGAGGCAACACAAAATATGAGGCAAAAAAGAGACATGCTTCCCGAGGCAACACGAAAAATGAGGCAAAAATGTGACACTACTACTCGTGCAAATAATATAACACATACCCAACAACAAATCTCAACCATATACACAATATCACCAATATGTGTTGTTATCACATGAAGTTGGCCAGGGTCACAGTTGACAACCATGAGCGCAGGCAAGCAGGCGACTGCATTTTGCAGTGGAAAAAAATTCCATGTTCACTTCAATTTGGTGCCATCACTAGACATAGTTGGAAGGTTTCCACAATTGGCAGGGGGATAAAAAATTGGCAAGGGGCGCTAAAATAGTCGGCGCACCCAGATCTCAAATTTCGTTCAGATCAACAGCCTCAAATCATTCCAGGGCTGCAACATGCTCAGGCGTTAAAAGGTCTTGAGCGGGCTGAAATCCTAACCATAGTTTTGCGGGGTGACTACGTGGTGGCAGATGGTTCATTTCGGGCCCAAAAGTGGTGTGGTTCCAAACCTCTTTCAATGGCCCTAAAATCACATGCACATATAATTTTGTATCCAGCAGCAACAAGTGGTCACCCACTAGTCGTACAGCCACACTCCAATCCTGAGGAAGATTTAGTTAATGAAAAAGAATCGGTAGTTGAAACCTCAGCTCGATCCATAAATAGGAATCTTTAAAGCTATGGCCGAGGAGACAAAATTTTCAGCCCGAGGTACCACGATGGACAATTTCTTCTTGCAGGCCCATACTGATCTGATCTTGTGTATAACAGGAGGAAACATGCACATTCTGACAGAAGGATGCTCAGATGAAAATCCTTGAATGGGATGGCCAGATCACACTCCCGACAGTTGTGGACTGATCTGAATATAAATAGATCAGTTCAAGATTGTGTTATGGTTGTCGATGGTTGAGCAGAGCTCCCTATTTTGTAATAGTTTGATAGCAGATTTTTTCTCTGGTTATGTATGAGACCTGAGACTTTCTCATTACTAGAAGTCAGCTTCTTTCATCATCTTGTTTTCTCTTTTTCTTAAACACTTGTGCATGGATGGTCCAGACGAGTTGTTGTAGTGGTATTATAATGGAGGTTTGATTATAATGTTGTTGTGACATGTTTCGGTATTTTCCTTCGTTGTCTTGTTTCCTCCTATGTTGAAATGCTCGTGCATGGATGATCCAGATGAGTTTTTGTAGTCACATGGTAATGGAGGTTTGATTATTATGTTTATGTGATATATTTTAGTGTCTAAAATTTAATTTCAAGAGTCCTCTTGTGCCTGAGTTTTTATTCACCAAGTTGCTTGAAGGTCAGATTCTCATGGCAGACTTGTCCACTCTCCTCACTAAGTCTTCCTCCTTCTCACCTTTATCCTTATACCATTGACTGAAGTTAATGAGGACCTCATTTCCTTACGCATTGCTTGTCCAGTTTCTGTGTTAAAACTTTCTTGTACCGAGCTTTGTCCATTTGACCTCCACTCATAAACCTACCTCCACAAACATTTTGATGGGTACTGGACTTATCCTCTTGCAATCTGAGGGTGAATATTAGTGCTAACATTCTTGGTGTTATTGTCAGGGAATGAATTAAAGACAATTCCTTGGGATTGAACGACAAAGAAATTATGATTCTGAAGGTGCATCAGAAATCAATACCTTGAAGATTGCAGCTTGCACCTGGCGACTCCACCAATTCAGTTGTGGCTCCCAAAGGCAGACATGTGAGGTCTACTCCACAGTTGCCTCTGACAACACCTGAAGTTGAACCAAAGAATATTATCGATAAAGGAAATACCTCTGGAGAACACCTTTCAGTTGTTGTGTCAGGTGATTCTAGTAATTTACATGATTCTTCTCTTAAAACTCCAGTAGTTGTATGCAATTTTCCTTTTATACCATATGTTGGAGTTTCCAGAAGTTCAGATTTTGAAATATTTCTTGTTGAATTCTCCCTTTCCAGGCCTCATTTGGAAGAAGAAAGTTTTTACACCCTTATTTCCCCTGATATTGTAAAGTGGTTTAGACCAAGAAGCTTAAAATATTGTCCCACTTTAGGTTTTCCTACTCCTCCTCCTGTCAAATTTGATGTAACTAAAGAGGGGGAAAAATATTTTCCCTTGAACCTCATACCATTCTCCTCCAACACTCAATCGCTTCCCCCTTCCCCTAGAAACACAGCTACTCCTACATGCCCAAACTCCATCTCCCCCTTGTTCTCCTACAGTTCACATCCAAATGGCAGGTGCTAATATTCCTAGAAACATGATGGATTCCATAGTGGTTGCTAGATATTTCCCACTTGTTTTACCTCATCCTATTAATTCTCTCTCATTTGGAGACTACCTTAAGTACATGACCAAGTTCACAGGGGAGGAAGACATAACTGCAAAAGAACACCTTTCATCTTTTTATAGTTATGCAGATAATCTTAACATTGAAAATGAAGATGTGAAGATGAGAGTTTTTGTACAGAGCCTTGATGGTGAGGCTAGAAAATGTTTTAGGGTTTGACTCCTAGATCTATTGTTGGGATTGAGGCCCTGGATGATTCATTCTTGAGGCATTGGGGGGGTAAAAAAGATTTTCTTTATTATATTACAGAGTTTGAGTCACTTAAGAGAAAAGAGGGGGAATCTGTTTCAAATTTATCAAAAAGATTTAATAAGATGTACAATAAGATTACCACTGAAATAAATCCTACAAAAACCTCTGCCAAGATTACTTATGCCAGTTCTTTTTACCATGATTTTTTCCTCCTTTTGAGAGAAAGAAGAGCTACCTCTTTAGCTCATATGCAAGATGCAGCCCTTGAAGTAGAGTCTAATATATTGGAAGTTGACAAACTTAGGAGTAAAGATGATAGAGATAGAAGAAGATGTAGGTATGAAGCTTCAACTTATGATTCCTCTTATGCCCACCCTCTAGTGGATGAGTTGACCAAACTGGTAAAATCACTTTCTGCAGAAATGGAGAAATTGAAATTTGAAGGAAAGCAGAGCTATAGGAACCCCCAGAATGTTGATAATAGGGGTAAATTCAGAAGACCCAATAATTCCCCTTAGATCATCCAAAGAGATCAAATAAATAGGGATAGGGATGATCAAAAAATCCAATCCCCTCTCCAAAATAACCTTGTTATTGATAAATAAGGAGAGGAAGAAGATGCAGATCTTGAAATCTATTGTCTTGGTGACTCTTGGCATAGGAGAAGACCCAGGGTTCGGCTCCAAGAGTGCACCAAAAATCCCTAACTAATGGCCCTTTCAGCAACACCTGTGAGGCATATGGAGTCTCACCCAAAGCAGCTATGAGGGGGTTGCAGGACAAATATGTCTACAACCAAAGGGGATATCAAGTGGATCCAATACAAGAACAATACAACATTTATATATCACTTATCAATTCATCTCTAATCCGCACAACTATCTATCAGATCTGACACAGTAATGCAATAACAGTATATCAAAGGAAAAATAACATAGCATCAATCACACACACAACCCAATATATACATGGTTCACCCTCTCTAGGGATATGTCCACAGAATTGTGATTTATAATATATTAAGATGAAGCATACAGTTCTTGTATGCGCTCTCAGCTAGCTGATCTAAAAACAGATCCTGAAGCCAGATAGGGCTTAAAAATGCTCAAAAATGAAAGTGCTCGGAATCAGACGAAACCTGTGCCATTGCGTCCGTCTGGTCATCCTGAATCCGGTGGTATAATTTTTATCGCAAACGGAGTCCGTATGAGAAAGATATCGCGTTCTGTCCGAAAAGCCAAACAGGGAAATTTTGGGATGCTGACTGTACCTGTCCGTACAGTCCGTACAGACACGTGTCAGTCCGTACAGCTGACGTGGCAGGCCATACAGGACACGTGGCAGACGGAGATGACGACACGTGGCAGATTGGGGACGCGACACGTGGCAGGCCGTACAGTGCTGACGTGGCAGACCGTACAGATGACGTGGCAGCATCAGGAGACGACACGTGGCAGGTCCGTACAGGACACATGGCGGCCTCAGAGCATGACACGTGTCAGGCTGATTTGGCACTTTTGGGAGGCGAATGACCCATAAAAAAGTGACATGTGTCACCACTCATAGGGTGACACGTGGCACGCTGACGTCACCCAGTGACGTGGCAGACACGCAGCAGATGACAGGTGGCGTACGGAAGAGACACGTGGCAGCATGGTAAGGAGACAGGTGGCGTACGG
>JZKD02S0077100.1:94536-109628 GCA_000966675.3 Picea glauca
GAAGGCTACTCTCCTTCTTCTCTTCTCATCAATCACTCTGTATATTTTTCCAGAGTTCTTTCGATTTCTCCCCTCTTGTGATCTCTGTCGCATCTGACTCCCTTCCACACCTCTTTTCTGCCTTTTCTTTTCCGGCGAGGTTGTGTGTGGCACGAAATTCCCCGCGGTGGTCAGGTCTGAGGCTTCCATGGATGGGTGGTTCATCCCCATCCCTCATTAATTCATGAGGAGCCTCTTAACCTACCAACCTGGCAAGTAATTCATTTCAGGTCCAGCAAGCCGCTCTTGGTTCTCCGGGCTAGTGAAGACCAAATACAGTGTGGTTCGGTAGAAGTTAACACCACCATTCTAGGTGCCTTCCACCACCTTTCTTCATCCATCGTGGTCTCTTTTTTATCACATCCCGCTCTTAGCAATACTGTAACATATATTCATAACATTATTTACATTCATCGACCTTTTACTAAGGTCCATTCAAATCACACATTCACATCTTTGAGTTTGCCATAGTTCTTGGCCAGTATAGTTATTGTTATAGACTGGGGAAAACAGGGTGTTACAATTCCCTCCCCCTTAAAGGAACATCATCCTTGATGTTTTATCTATCAATATGATATGTATGTACAGAGGTAAACAAAATCGGATATGCTTGTTTCATGGCATCCTCCATTTCCCATGTAGCCTCATCTGGGCCAAAATGCCTCCACTGCACCTTAACCTGTGCAATGGTTCGGTTCCGGAGCGGGGTTTCCTTTATATCTAGTATGCATTGGGGTTCTGGTAGGAATTATCCCTCCGATTCCCCCTGGATCACAGACCAGTCAATTATATGATTAGAATCATGTACATATTTCTTAAATAATGAAACATGGAAAACATTATGTGCTTTTACTGTGGGAGGAAGTGCTAGCCTATAGGATACAAGTCCCACTCTATCTAGAACCTCAAAGGGTCCACAATACCGATGTGCCAACTTGGCACAAGCTCCCATTTTCATAGAACTCTTTCCGGGTCTAACTATGAGATATACATGGTCTCCCATCTTGAACTCTCTTGGAGTTCTCTTTTGGTCAACGTAGATTTTCTGTCAGTCCTGAGCGACCTTCAGGTTTTGTTTTATCTAATTCACTTGTTGTTCCATTTCTTTCAACATGTTGGGTCCAAAAGAAATTATGTTTACGAGATCACTCCAGCTGACAAGAGTGTTGCACGGCCTACCATAGAGGACTTCGAAGGGATTCATCTTTAAGGATTATTGGTAGTCATTGTTGTAGGCGAATTCCACTAGTGGCAGGTAGTCTTCCCACTTTTTGGGTTGATGCATTACATGCATTCTTAGCATGTATTCTAGTATTTGGTTAACTCTTTCCGTGTGTCCATCGGTTTGAGGGTGATAGGCGGTGCTAAACAGCAACTTGGTCTCTAAACCCACCATTAGTGATTTTCAAAAGTTGGAAGTGAATTTTGTGTCTCTGTCAAACACGATCTCTTTCGGCATACCATGCAATTTAAATATCTTCTTCAGGAATACATTGGCGATGTCTATTGCCTTACAAGTTGACTTGACGAGGATAAAGTGAGAGGACTTGCTAAATTTATCCACCACTACCATGATGGCGTCATTCTGTTTGGTCAAGGTTGGTAATTTGGTGATGAAATCCATGGAGATGGTTTCCTATTTTCATTCCGGGATTGGTAGAGATTGTAATAATCCTGCTAGGTGTCGGTGTTCTACTTTTACCTATTGGCATTCTATGCATTTGGCTAGGTACTCATCTATGTCTTTCTTCAATCCAGGCCAATATAATTGTTTCCTGGTGGTCGCGATCATCTTCTGGTATGTTGGATGACCAGTATAGGGTCTTTTATGTAGTTCATCCAGTATGAACCTCTTCAAGTCATCACAATCTGGGATATACAATTTGCTTCGGTAAGTGAGCAGACCTCCTTCCATCATCTGGTAGCCTCCATACTTTATCCTTGTGGGTTCTTGCTGCAGGTACAAGGTCACGGTCTGGAAGAATGTGTCTGTCTCTTGTGCATTTCTGACTCTTTCTTTGACATCCGTTGTGCAGGTGCTCACCGCGGCCAGGTGAATTGTTTTCATGCTTCTGCTAAGGGCATCTACCACCCTATTTTATTTTCCTTTAATGTGTTTGATTTCGAAATCAAACTCGCTAAGGAGGTCCATCCACCTAGCTTGTCTGGCATTGAGCTTCGGTTGGTCAAACAGATATCGCAAACCACAGTGGTCTATCATAAGTAAAAATTTTCTTCCCAGGAGGTAATGCCTCCACATTTTCAAGGCATGCACTATGGCAGCCAGCTCTAGATCATGGGTCACATAGTTCACTTTGTGCTCATTCAATTTTCGGGATTAGTAGCATACCACACTTCCTACTTGCATAAGGAATCCTCCGAGCCCTTCCTTAAAGGCATCTGTGCACATGAGGAAGTCGGCTTCGGGATCGATGATCTTCAACACGGGTGTGTGGGTCAATAGATGTTTCAGGGTTTGAAATATTTCTTCACATTTTTGTGTCCATGTGAATTTTGTCCCCTTCCTCTAGAGGGCAGTGATTGGACAACCAATCTTGGAGAATCCTTTTATAAATCTCCTATAGTATCCTGCTAATCCCATAAAGGATCTGATATCCGAAACATCCTTTGGGGTAGGCCATTCCATGATAGACCTAATTTTGTCAGGGTCTACTACTACTCCTTCAGATAGAACATGGCCTAAGTAATGTATTTGCTTCTAGAAGAATTCACATTTGTTGAATTTGTTATAGATTTGATGTTCTCTTATCACTTGTAGCACAAGCCTAAGATGCTCTTCATGCTTTTCTCCATTCTTGGAGTAAATTAATATATCATCAATAAAAAACAACACAAATTTGTCTAGGAATTTGTTGAGTACATTGTTCATCAAGCACATGAAAGTGGCAGGGGCATTGGTTAACCCAAATGGTACTACCACAAACTCATAGTGACCATACCTCGTCCGGAAGGCAATTTTATGGATGTCTTCACCCTTGATTCAGACTTGATGGTATCCCGACCTCAAGTCAATCTTTGAGAAAATAGATGCGCCCCCCAATTGATCGAACAGGTCATCGATCCTGGGCAAGGGGTACTTGTTCTTTATAGTTACCTTATTGAGTTGTCTATAATCTATACATAGTCTAAGGGTACCGTCCTTCTTTTTCAAAAATAGGATTGGTGATCCCCATGGAGACACGTTGGACCGGATATAGCCCTTATCCATCATTTCTCTCAATTTCAATTTGAGTTCAACTAGTTCAAGTGTGCTCATCCAGTAGGGTGTCCTAGACACCGGCACCGCTCCCGGTGCAAGTTCTATCGAGAAGTCAATGTCCCTTCTCGGAGGTAGACCCAGTACCTCTTCCAAAAATACATCTCTGTAGTCTCTCAGGGTAGGGTGGTCTTTGAGGCTTGGTTTGTTTCCTTCAATTGTTTTCAACACCTGTATTGCATATAGGGGACATCCTTTTCGGAAATACCTTCTCATTTGTAAAGTTGATATTTGTCTCACCGAGACAGGTTTTCGGATCCCTTGAAGGGTTATCGTTTTTCCTTCTTTACTTACACATTCTAAGGTTTTATGGTAACAGTCCAATCTGGCCTTATGGGCGGCTAGCCAGTCCATACCAATCAACAGATCATACGATCCCAGGGGTAATATGTTAAGGGTTTCTTGGGTGGGGAATTCACCCAACATTAATTGGCAAGCTGGTATGGCCTCTAATACCCTTCTTTTGGTGCCAGTGGCTAACTGTACCAACCATGGCTTGGTAGGTTTAGGTGGTTGTAGTTTACACTTATCAACAGTCTTAGGGGCTATATAACTCAAGTTTGAACCAGGTTCAATCAGAATAGACACTAGATGGTTGGAAATCATACCTTCTATTTCCACCACTGAAGCTTTTTGCTCGGCTTGGTTATTATCCAAGGCTACATAAATTTGTGGCACACTCCTGGCCACATTATTGACGATGGTAGCTTCTTGGATGTTGTAAATTCTCTGACTATTCTGTTGTCGGTGTGGACAGTCTCTCAATAGATGTTCTTCTCTGCAACCCCAACATTTCAAAGGTTATCTCTTTGGGTTATCATCCTTCACTGGTATAGACCCAGAATTTTTATTTTCGCTCAAGGAGGAAAAGTTCTGGTGGTGTACACTCTAGGCTAGGAAGCTCATCTTTGAGTTCTTCTTATAGTTCTTAAATCTTGGGGATTTAATCCCTTTTCTCTGAAATCCTGAACTATTCTTCGGTTTCCAGCCTTCGCGAGGTTCTGTCCGATGTCCAAACTGTTCATGACAATATATTGCCTTTTGGATAGTGCCTTCTAGGGTCTTTGGCTCATCAAATTCAATTTTGTTCCAATAGTCCTTAGGTAGTCCATTGATGAAACGTTGCACCTTTTCCTTTTCTACCTTTATATAAGGTACATACCTTAGCAACTCGAGGAATCTGTTGGCATATTCCTCTATAGTGAGTTTCCCCAGTTTGAGTTCATAGAATTCTTTAGTCTTTTCGTCGAAATATTTTTCCGACAGATACTTCTTCCAAAAGTATTTCTCAAACCGTTCCCAAGATAGGTCCTCTTCGTGAACCTCTTTCACATTCTTAAGGTCTTCCCACCAAATGGAAGCCTTTCCATTCAAGTTGAAGGTGGCCACTTGGGCCTTCAAATTTTCTGAGAAGTCATGGACTCTGAAATACTTCTTTAGTCCAAGCAGCTAGGCCTCTACTTCCTCTCCCTTCTTTATTTCACCATCGAAGGAGGGTGGTTTGGACTTCCTGAATTATTTGAATTTATGACCCTTGGAAAGCTCTTGCTTCTTCTGTCTTCTTCGGGAATAAGAACTAGTTATGCTGCTAGAAGAGCCCTCCGAACCGCTAGCTTCCTTCCTAGAGGAATCGTCTGCCGCTTGTCCTTTACCTCTGGGATGGACCTTTTTCGAGATGCTCCTCTTAGTGTGGCCACTGATATGACCATGTTTTTGTACCTTAGGTTCATACTGCATTTGTCTTTGTAGGTCGAATAAGCTCTGCAGTAAAACTGCGTTAATCTCTATTTGCTTCTCTTGTTCTTTCATCATCCTCTCATTGTCAGCCTTGCAGCTTTGAAATTCGACCATGAGGCTCCTCACAGTCTCAGCTAGATCTGGAGGGGTCCCTACTGCCCTCCTTTCGTCAGACTCTTCGTCTCTATTGTGGGAGCCTTCCCCCACCTCTTGGTGATTCATCATTCTATACGTCTACAATTTCCCGCGGTTGATCTTCCGCTTGTGTGCAAAAGGAAAAACGTTGGTTGTTAGTCAATGTTCATATTCATTTATAACCAGTACATAAACTCATATTTTTCTCATGCACACACACAATAGGGGTTTTCATTCTTAAATTCGACTTTTTAATTGAAGGGGTCAAGATAAGGAGTTACTCCTTTTAACAGTACTTCGAATGGAGTCTCTGCGCAACCCGTTCATGGGCCCAAGCAGGCCAAGTGTTGTAACCATGCTCTGATACCAATTTGTAACATACCCAACACGGGGCTAGAAAATTTTGGCTTCCTTTCCTTTTAAAGTCCCTCATATGACCATGGTTATGCCCACAGCCCTTACCGACAGGGCACTTCTACTATCGCAATCCGGAGAGTCATGATGCAAGCCTCCCCTCGTACTCTCTTGTCTTTCGAAGGGCCGAAACCCGAAACGGGTTTCACCTCTTATTGAGATTAACGGAAACTCGGATTAATCCCTAGTACTCTACCCTTTAGGATTTTGCATACCGGGATTTCAGGATATGCGATGACAGGAGGTTTCGCACTTAGGTTTCCCAAGAGCCGAAACTCCAAAACCCACAATATATATATATATATATTGCTCCATCTATTTCAGGAGTTCGCAAACCAGGTTTTCAGGATATGCGACAACAGGAGAACTTATCGTTAGGTACCCTAGATGTCGAAACACCGAAACACAATATCTCATCCGCACTATTATTATTTTGGGGTTTCTCACTTCGGGTTTTCGGGACTGGCGGGTGCAAGAGAACTTGCCAATAGGTATCTTGGGTACCGAAACACCCAATATTATCCATGCTAAGATATTTCGGCATTTCTCCTTTCGGGATTTCGCGTTATGTGAGAACAAGGGGGTTGCACTCCTAGGTTTCCCGGAAGCCGAAAACTCCGAGTCATAAGAATCTCTAAACATACTCACTATTTTGGGTCCTTCTCTGACGGAATTTCTCTAATCGGGGTTTCAA
Source organism: Picea glauca (assembly GCA_000966675.3). Classification (NCBI taxonomy): domain Eukaryota; kingdom Viridiplantae; phylum Streptophyta; class Pinopsida; order Pinales; family Pinaceae; genus Picea; species Picea glauca. Next base: position 100,833 of record JZKD02S0077100.1, read on the forward strand.
TACTGGCGAATACATAGGGCCCACACTTAGGTACCCTGGGTGCCAAAAAAACGAAGTATAATAACTTCTCCACACTCTATCTTTTTGGGGTTTCGCAAGTCGGGATTTCGGGACTTGCGAGTACAAGGGAAACTTACCCCTTGGGTTGTTCCGGGTACCAAAATGTTGAAATGACGAACCAAGTCACACTATGCCAATTTGGGATTCCATGAGTCGGGGTTACATATATTGGAACCTCGTGATATAGGAGGTTGGAGATTCTCACTCCTTGACTACTCGAATACCGAAAAGTTGATACACCCGCTCATCATACACTCGACCAAATTCGGGGTTTCGCAGTTCAGGATTTCGCAACTAGCGGGTACAAGGGAACTTGTCCTTGATTATCCTGGTTCCCAAAATGTCTAACATCAATACTTACCCATGCTAGTCCAATAAGGGGTTTTCACGAATCGGAGTCTCGCAATGTGCGCAGATAGGAGGCCTCGCACCTAGATCTTCTGGGAGCCGAAACTCCGAAATACCAACTCTTGAACCTCCTCACCTATTTCGGGATTTCACCCATCAAAATTTCACGGGTCGGGGTTTCGATACTAGCGAGTACAAGGATCTTGCCCTTAGGTATTCCGGGTACCGAAATGTCGAAATATCGTAACTCATCTGAACGCTATCATTTCAGGATTTTGCAAGTTGGGGTTTCGGGACTTGCGAGTACAAGGAAACTCATACTTAAGTACCCCGGGTGCCAAAAAACTGAAATGTCCTAAGTCTAAGAGGACCATTCTCTCACGTGCAGGGTTTTTCATACTTGCGCCATAAAATCCTCCCACTGATTCTTGGGTAAACTTTAACAAGGGTATCCCTGTGGGAAGAACTATTCAGGGCATTACTTGAGACAAATAAGGGAGTAAATTTTCCGAGAGTAGACTTGAATATTGAATCCGTTCAGCATATACATATGTATATATATAAATATAAATATATACGTAAGTCATATTTGGTCTTTCCAATATAATCATGCAGCCACCATTTCTGATCAAACACCATACAAATAGTCTTATACGGAAATCATTCATAACTTCACAAACCATTAGCATACATGTCAAAATACTTAAATTCAAGATACAAGATATAGCATTTATCAGAAAAACACCAGGTGTGATGCAACTGCTGAGAGGGGTGCTCATTTCCACCCACCCATATACTCAGCGATTTCAAATGGATTTACCACTAGCCACCCCCGAGATAGACCATGATGCTGTGAGACTGAGTCTCTATTCGTCAGAAGTCGAGAACGAAGGCTACTCTCCTTCTTCTCTGCTCATCAATCACTCTATATATTTTTCCAGAGTTCTTCTGATTTCTCCCCTCTTGCGATATTTGTCACGTCTAACTCCCTTCCACACCTCTTTCTTGCCTTTTCTTTTCTGGTGAGGTTGCATGTGGCACGAACTTCCCCGCGGTGGTCAGGTATGAGGCTTCCACGGATGGGCGGTTCATCCCCATCCCTCATTAATTCATGAGGAACCTCTTCACCTACCAACCTAGCGAGTAATTCATTTTGGGGCCAACGAGCCGCTCTTGGTTCTTCGGGCCAGTGAAGACCAAATACAGTTTGGTTCGGTGGAAGTTAACGCCACCATTCCAGGTGCCTTGCACCACCTTTCTTCAGCCATCATGGTCTCTTTTTCAGCACATCCCCCTCTCACCAGTCCTGTAACATATATTCATAACATTATTTACATTCATCGACCTTTTACTAAGGTCCATTCAAATCACACATTCACATATTTGAGTTTTCTATAGTTCTTGGCCAGTATAGTTATTTTTACAGACTGGGGGGTGTTACAATATATTTCTCGTATTTAATTAGCTCTATAAATGTATACAATAAACCGACAAGTTTACTTGCCTCTTTTCCATCTTCGGGTGAAGCAGACTGATCAAATGCCAGAGGCATTCCACATTCTCTTACTTCTGGTTGTGTCTTTGATGAAGAACATTGGTCTCCCCTGAATTCTTTTCTTTTCTCCTCAAACATTTGTCTTTCTTTCTTTGCATAGAAATTTTATGTCTTCTCTACATCTTTCCTGACTCCTGATTGTTCTGTAGTTTTTCCTTGGGTCATTCTGTCTTATCCTATAACATTTCCTTCTCTTGTGATAACAACGACTCTAGGGTCCTCTCCGTGAGGCTTAGCATATATCAATTGCACTTGCGGGTTCTGATGAGGTCCTCATCTCTCCTGAATCTTAGCTAACAGCACAGGACAATCTTCTATAACAAGTTCGAATGAATTGTAGTAGTTGCAAGTAGTACAAGGGTTCTGACAGTCCCTTGCTAAGTGTCCTGGTTGCGCACAGTTGTAACAGATGATCTATCCACGTCCTCGACCCATACCTCCTCTAAATCCACCATGAGGGTTGAAGTTTACTCTTCCTGGAGAATTATACTGCATAGTGTTTCCTTCTTCTTGTACGTTACCTTGAATCTTGTATATGTGTTTGGACCTTTCATGCATGAGGTCATAAGCCCTACAATCCCGGTCATCATGCCCCACAGACTTACAGAACGTGCAGTACAAATTTGTGGGTGTTTGAACATATTTTTTCATGTAATAGCACTCACCTGGGCGATGTCTATTTCTGCATACCTTGCACTAGGGTAGGGTGACTTGCTTCAAGGAGCTCAAAGCTCCAGAGGCCAAATATTCATGGAATAGGGGACAGTTCTCCTTTTCATGGCCTTCTGATTTGCATCTGATGCACCAAATGTCTTCTCTTTTATCTTTTCCCTTGTCTTTCTTCATATCTTCGACCTCCAGAGACAAAATAGTTAGCTAACTCAAGATTTGATTGATACCTGAGCTGGATTCTCCCATAGGGGTTGATTCTAACTTCATGGTGATCTCCAGCGCCTTAGACTATGAAGCAATCTTTTGTTGCATCATAGGGACTCTAATGTGTGGTAAAAGGGTAGAAATGAACCATTCCTTGTTCTTATCATATGGAATATGAAATTTCAACCGACTTGTTAAGGTCTTGAACCTCTGATCAAATTCCAAAATAGGTTCAGCTACCTTCTGCTTGATCTCTTTCAACTCTGTAATACATTGTGACTCCGATTTGGGTTTCTTGAACTCTGCAATCAATGCATTTTTTATCTCATTCAGAGGCTTAGGCTGTGAAAGTCCTTGGACAAGCTTCATGTACCAGCTCAGTGCGCGATCTCTTAGAGTAGTGCTAAATTGATTTCTTTTAACAGCTTTGTGAGTGACATTCTTAATATTCCATACAGCTTCACATAGGAACCAGTGTTGATCAGGATCTTCAGATCCATCTCCCCTAAAGATAGGGAGCCTCATCTCATCTACCATAGAGCTTCCTAGGTTTCATGTCTGGGTATATACTGAACTGCTAGTAATAGTACTCTTAGGACTCTGGTGACTCTGACTATTATGATTTCTTAGTGTTGTTGAAACAACAGGAGGAGTAATAGTACTTACTTCAATAGTCTGTGCAGTTCTTGAAATTTCTGGCTCTTCCTGGCGAGGTTCTGCGGACTTCTCTTCCTTTGTCCTAGTGGATTCTAAATTCTCTTCGTCTGTCAAATCTACCTCTTCTCCACTGTAAAAACCCTTTTCCCCGTAGTTATCCTTAAACAAGTTCGCAAGATGAACTTCTCTAAACACTTTCCCATTACGCGTATGTCCATCTTCTGTGTCACTATCATTGTCCAAGTTCTTGAACACTAGCCTTGTCCAATCTGACCGACTATTGTATCTTCAATATGTTCTTCTCATGCAATAGCATCTTGATTCTCAACTTTTGAAAGTGTAAAAATTTTCCTCTGGGTCCTTTAAATAAATACCTCTTGGCTTGGCTATATGACTCTACTGTGTCAACAGAAAACTCAGTGATGTACCCTCCAATGGTGCTATCAAACTAGTGATCTACTACTCGTGATACGGCGTTGTCGACTCGCTTGACCTTCTTAACCAGCGTCGAAGTCCAAACCACTGGAGGTCTAGATCTGATCTCAAACTTGGTATCTGCTAACCTAGCTAACCATTCATATATCTCTTGATGGATTCCTCCAAAGAAAATCTTGTGTATATCGATAAATATATATCTTCCTAACCAATCCGATGTACTAAGATTAGGGTTCTTGTTCTGGGCTTCAATGAAGTCATTTTCCTAATCTTTTATACACTTTTGAATGTTTGTCTTTCATAGAAACCACCTTGACATTCCTTCAAGAATATTCATGTCCCGGCAATGGAACCATTTGTTGGCATAGGGGTACACCTAGGGTTCGGATCCAAGAGCGCACCAACAATCCCTAACTATTGGCCCTTTCGGAAACACCTGTGAGGCAGATGCAGTCTCACCCAAAGTAGCTATGAGGGGGCTGCAGGACAAAGATGTCTACAACAAAATGGGATATCAAGTGGATCCAATACAAGAACAATACAACATTTATATATCACTTATCAGTTCAGCTCTACTCTGCACAACTATCTATCAGATCTGACATAGTAACGCAATAACAGTATATCAAAGGACAAAGAACAGAGCATCGATCACACACACAACACAAGATATGCGTGGTTCACCCTCTCTCTAGGGTTACATCCACAAAACTATGCTTTATAATATATTAAGATGAAGCATACAGTTCTTGTCTACACTCTCAGCTAGCAGATCTTATTTCTTCTCCTCTTTGTCTCTCTTTCTCCCCTCCCTGCACACCCAGTTGCAGGGTTGATCTTCACACCCAGCTGAAAATCTTACAACACTAGAAGGCTCTTACACTTATCACTTCTCTCTCTCACTACAATAATCGCTCATGCCTATACCGAAATTAAATTACAATACCAACAACCCATCCCTGGTCCTTTGGACCTCTATTTATACATTACAATCACTCACCGACAACCTTAGGCCAAGACCTAGGTGTCAAAACCCTAGATACTAAAACCCTAGGTGTCTAAAACCCTAGGTCAACTTGACCCGCGTTTTCAGGGCTTCGCCAACCTATCTTTCCTTCCTTATCGCGCGGTGCTCCAAAGCATCCAATGGTGGATTTTTCCTCTTGTTGAGTTGTCCATGATCTGTCTTCCTTGTTGATCTGTCATCCTCGATCTCCTCATCCAACGTCTTGCTTTCTCTTACTTCGCTCTATATTTTCTTCTCTTCTGCTTACTTCGACCGAGTGACAGTCACTATGTCTTCCGCGCAATTCGCATTTCGCCTTTTCTTCCTTAATCTTCGCTTGTTTCCATAACCAAGGGCCAACAGTGACACCTCTTCATCTCCTCATTTCACCCAATGTGCATATGAAGAGTCCCTCATGGATAGTCAACTAAATGAGCTGAGCAAAGGGAAAAGGACCAGTGGCAATCCAAATAGATACAACCTAAGGTCAAAGAAGAAAGAGGGAAAGCCTAGCATTCCTTGTCTTCCTACTAGAACAGAGAATCTTGTTAAGGGTGTGGTAGCTAGCAGCAAATAAAAAGAGGCACAAGACCCCCAAGCAGTGGTTAAGATCCCTACCCTAGAAGTGAAGGAGATTCTGAAGCCTCCCTCATCTTTTATCTTTGAGAATGAGATTCAAAAGATTAAAAACCATGTACCCTTTTTGGAGCTATTTAAGAATGAGGATTTCAAAAGGTACCTTTCCAAAATGTTGTAGCCTAAACCTTCATCTCATCCTATAGATTCAGTTAACCTCCAAGATGAAAAACCAGATGTCATTCTTGGACCTCTGATAGAGGATAGGGATGACTCCTCCCCTCCTTTCTATACATCATTGAACATTCATGATAAATTGTTGCACAAATGTTTGATGGATTCAGGGGCATCTCATAATCTCATGCCTAATACTATCTTGGATGACCTTAGGTTGGAGGTTACAAAAACCTACCATGACCTATACTCATTTGACTCCAGAAAGGTGAAGTGTCTTGGGGTTATCAAGGACCTGGTTGTTTCCTTGTTCCAATTGCCAATGAAAAGTGTGGTCATGGATATTGTTAGTCTCTAATTTTGTCTTGGTTTAGTGGGAAACCCTTGTCCTAAATCCTCCTTACCCAATCCTCATTTTTCATTTTCAATTGTTTTCCATTTTTAGATTTTGGTATTCCGTGGTTTGCATTATAATCTTTGATGATTTATTTAAGTTTGATTTTGAAAAGACATTATTTAAAATTGAGGTGTCTCCTTTTATGTCGTTTGAATTTCAAAATTTCAAGTTGTCAAACGCGCTACGGGAATAAGCCTATTCCCGTAGCGCCAAATAAGCATGCCATAACTTGCGCCTGCCATTCTAATTTAGTTATGATGACACGATTCATGAATCGAGAGTTCGTGTACTCCCACGAAAGCTTGGCAATCATTTTCAAATCCAACAGTTTCAGAATATAATTGTTATGCATGCGCACAAGGTTCATTTCAAAATCACTTGTTGCTTGATGATCATTATATGTTACCTTTTCAAGTTGTCTTAATTTAGGCTTGCAGGGAGAAATGTAGGTATCCATTCAAAGCAATAGAATACACTAACAATTGCAGGTGGTGAATTTGGAACCCGAGGACGACGGTTGCAGAATTGAGTTTAATGGCGCCAAAGAGGAGCGAACAAGTTGCCAGAATAGAACTAGAAGGTGTCAAACTTCTTGAAGCCTATCCTCAGATGGCCCCAAGATTCAGGGACACCGGGTGGTTTGAGTTCCTCACCACATTTCAGGGTTATGATGAGCAGGTTTCCATGGAATTCGCTCTGAACTTCGATGGTCACGAGCTCGAAATCAGTAAGATGTTTATGCTAGTGACAGAGAAGACTATAGCAAAGGCTTGCAGGCTCGTGGTTGGAGGGGAAATATGGTGGAAGAAGGATCACGTGGTTACTAAATTTGTAAATCAATTCCTCCTTCCAGATAAGAAGAATCTAGATTGGAGAAGGGGAATACCTCACAATTGGGTTCGACCCGAATGGCACACTGCTCTGGTGGTGATTCATAGGTACATCACTTGCGAAGGAAGGTTTTCATTGGTCTACATCTACCATATCAGAATACTGATGCATTTAAACGGTGATTACCCTTTAAATCTTCCTTATTTTTTGCTTAAAAGTTTGACAAAAATGTCCAAGAAAGTGCAGTCAATTTCCACTAATGCTAAAGGTAGTTTGTTCCATCAAGTCCTGATTAAAACCCTATTCATGTCTGCCCTGAACGAATTACAGAAGCCCTGGAACTGGCTCACACAATCCTTAAAACCTATCACTCAATCCAATAAGCAAAAAAAGGGCAGAGGAAGGAATACCATTAAACAGAGTCGAGATATTTCTGATGAAAACCCTATGAAAGATGAGTCTTCTGATATCAAGGTAACTAATAAGAGCAGAAGTAAGAGACCTAGATGGGAGCCCAAAATTAAAATGCTTCCTGAGGAAGATGTTAAAGGGGAGACAGAGTCAGATAATGATCTCATTGCTCAAACTACAGTCAAGTCTGAAATGCCATCGACCAGCAAAAGGAGCGTTGCAATCAAAGGAAAAAAGGATAAAGGTGTGTGTGTGTATCACAGAAACCTCGAAGAAATTCGACCAGGGTTACTAATAAGTATAGGCTGAAGTCAAAGGCAATGTTCAATCCATCAATCAAAGAAGAAAACACCATAATCATAGAAGATGATTATGAGGATGTTGAAACAAGTACCAGGAAAAGAGCAAAAAAGACCCCATTACCCAAGAAATCTGTTAGCGAAGGAAAGGGAATACTTACACCACCTACAGGCCCTGTAACAAGAGCTTCAACTAGATTGGAAAAAGCTAAAGAGATGGCTAAAAGCATCAGTGAATTCCATGAAGAAAAATAGGATGACTTGGAAGACTCAAATTACTTACCAGATGTACCTGGAGCTTTAGATTCATCAAGTTCCGAGGAAGAACATAGCTCAGAATTAATCTCAAAATACCAGGTTAAAGCTAAGGAACCTAGTGTTGCTTTAAATCTGAATGAAACTGCACCTTCTGAAGAATGCTCAGGATTCAGGGTTGAGATAAGAACTGATAAGGAAAAAATTAAGGAATTTCATAAAACAATAAAACAATTAAAGAAGGAAAAGGCACAGATAGAACAGTGGAATGCTCGCCAGCAAGAAAGGATTCAAGGTCTTAAAAATAAGAAGAAAGAGAAAAGGGAATTTCTTAAGGAACTCAGGTAAATTATTTTCAGACTCTACTGGCACAATGTTGTGCTAACCACAAAGCTCAAGCAGAAAAACGCCAAAGCCACTGCTGCGATTTTATCCTAAATGTAACATGAAGATTTGTTACAATTTTGTTTAAATTTTCTCCAGGAGATATGGCAAAAGATTATTTGTTTTGATCAGGGAAATGCTAAGACTTCGATCTATTTTACATATTCAAACAAAATCCCTATTTTGTAGAGTCAAATGTAATGTTGGCAATATTTGTTATATCAAGCTGTGGAGCTGTGGCCTATTTTGGGGGGTAGAAGCTCATTTTGAGTGAATTACTTTAATAATTGGATACGTTTTGATTCTAGTCATTAAAGGTTATTCTAGATAATAGGATCTGGAATTTTTTATAGATAGTTTAAATAGACAGAAGAGGGACCATGTGGAGGTCGAAAAATTGGAGATCCGGAGAAACGTTTTGTGGAGCTTATTGTAAATGTTCAATTGACACTCAATAGCAAAGGCATATGGACGGTTAGACCTTCTTTTTTCTACTCTGTTATTTCATTCTTCATGCTTGAATTTATTATTT
>JZKD02S0077100.1:115748-134721 GCA_000966675.3 Picea glauca
GTAAAAGGAGGTTGCCCCCTCGAAGAGGCTTATTATCTGAAATTATCTATTTTTCAAGGCGTTGAGTACTTTTTCTGAGTTTTTTCTATGCTATATTGATATTTGGTTCTTAACAGCTGCCTATTATGGAAAAAGAAGTGAACATGTTTTTGGATGCCCATATCATCATTCCTTTGACATACTCTAAATGGGTGGCTAACTTGGTTCATGTAAGAAATAAAAATAGGGAAATAAGGTTATGTGTTGATTTCAATGATTTGAACAGGAGCTCCAAAAAAGATAACTACCCCTTGCCAAAGATGGAGCACATTTTGTAGAGAGTGATTGGTTCATCGAGGATGTCTATGATTGATGGCTTCTCTGGCTACAACCATATCTCTGTTGTTCCTTAAGATAGAAAGAATACATCCTTCACTAATCCTTGGGGCACATTCATGTATGCTAAAATTCCATTTGGATTGATGAATGTAGGAGCGACCTTCCAGTGAGTCATGGGCATTTCCTTTATTGGGGAGAAAGAAAATTTTGTAGTCATCCTTCTGCATAACATTACAATGTTCTCAAAATATTACAATGAGCATTGTCATCATTTGAAGAAGGTCTTCCTAAAATGCAGAATTTTTGGTCTCTCCCTCAATCCTAAGAAATCTTTGTTTGCTATGAAGGAGGGTAAATTATTGGGGCATATTGTGTTAGCAGAAGGGGTATGAACTGATCCAAGCATAGTATAGGCCATCCAGTCCTTTTATTTTCCCAGATCCAAGAAAAAGGTTTAGTCTTTCTTGAGTAAAATCAATTTTCTAAGAAGGTTCATCTCTAATTTCGTTGAGTTGGTTAAGCAAATTACAACCATGCTTAGAAAAGGAAGAGAGGTGAAATGGATTGTTAAGTCCAAAAATTCTTTTGGCCAAATAAAAAGGGATCTGACTGAAGCACCTGTGCTCATCATCCCTAAATATTCTAAGGAATTTATGATATTTTATTTTGCCTCATCTGATACATTGGTTGTTGTTTTTCTACAGAAAAATACAGAGGGGTTAGAGAAGCCTATTTCCTTTTTCAGCGGAGCATTTAGAGATGCAGAAATGAGATATGATATCATGGAGAAGCAAGCATATGCTTTGGTCAAATCCCTCAAGGATTTCAGAATATATGTTCTACATTCAAATATTGTTGCATATGTTCCCTCAGCCTCAGTAAAAGAGATATTGATACATCCTGACATAGATGGGAAGAGAAGCAAATGGATTGCTAAAATTTTGGAATTTGACCTTGAAATGAAGCACACTAAATTGGTAAAAGGCTAATGTTTAGCCAAGTTGTTGGCTGAATCAAACTGCAAGGATTTAGGGGTTAATTTCATGAACATAAACTCGGAAAATCAGCAAGATGAGATTGTTGATAAAGACTCTCATATTAGCCTCAACTTGGCATAATGCACCTAGTATAAAGACATCATATATTTTCTGCAAAAGTTGCGGCCTCCTGATGGTTTGGAAAGGAACAAGGTAAGAGATTTGAAACTCAAAGAAATCAAATATTGTTTTCATTAATCAGGTTTTGTATTGGAGACATCCTCTAGGAGTTATTTTGATATGTCTAGATCCACAGGAAGCCCAAAGAGCCATAACTGATTTTCATGACAGCTTATGTGGGGGGCATCATTTCTAGAGAACCATATCTTATAATATCCTCAGAGTTGGGTATTTTCCTGTTTACTGATGTCTGTGAAAATATTATATCTTGTGGAAAATGCCAAAGGTTTTCTGGAAAGAAGCAGCTCAAATATTTTCCTTTGAAACGTGTGGTGGTTTTTGGACCTTTTCAACAGTGGGGTCTTGAATTCATTGGGGAAATTCACCCAGCCTCAAGTGGTTAGCACAGGTGGATTTTGACTGCCACTGATTATTTCACCAAGTGGATAGAATCCATTCCTATAAGAAGTTCCTCCCACAAGGTAATCATTATCTTTCTTGGGGATATCATGTCTAGATTTGGTTGTCCAAGCAGGATTGTTACAGACAATGTTTCCTCCTTCAAAGTTGAACCATTGATCAAGTTATGTGAACTGTTACAGACAATGTTTCCTCCTTCAAAGTTGAACCATTAATCACTGGGTGTTTCCCCTTTTCATCCTGTATATGGGGTTGAGACTATTTTTCCTACTCAGCTTTCTTTTCCTGTGGAAAAATTCCTCCAGGACTACCAAGGAGAACCTGATGATATGGTCAGGAGGATACAACAGTTGGTAGAAGTACAGTAGGCTATAGAGAAGCTACTTGATAAATCTTAAGACCATTAGCAGAAGATAAAATGATCCTTTGACAAGAGGGTAAGCAAGGAATAATTTTAGTTGGGGGATCTGGTGCTCAAGTGGGATGCCCCCAAGCAATACAAAGGAAAACACAGTAAATTTGAAGCCTTATGGATTGGTCATTTAAACATTTTTGAGGTATTTTCAAATAACACCTATAAGTTGCAAATCTTGGAGGATTCTGAAGTCTTTGATGGCCCTATCAATGGGCACTTTTTGAAAAAATATTTTGCTTAAGACATGATTGGCTTTCCACCATTGTAATTACCACTTCCTTTTTATTTTTGTTTGAATAAGAGACTCCATGACCCAAAGGCTAAGGCACTGGAATTGCGCGTTCTTCGCAGCTCAGAGGGAGCCTTCCATCCCCTGTGGAGCCAATGTTATCACGTGATGTTGTCCAGGGTCACAGTTGACAATAATGAGCGTAGGCAAGCATGCGACTACAGTTTGCAGTGGCAAAATAATCCTTGTTCACTTCGATTTGGTGCCATCACTAGACATAGTTGGAAGGTTTCCACAATTGAAAAGCGGATAAAACTTTGGCGGGGGGTGCTAAAACAGTCGGTGCACCCATATCTCAGATCCCATTCATATTAATAGCCTCAAATCATTTTGGGGCTGCAACATGCTTAGGTGCTAAAATGCCTTGAGTGGGATGAAATCATAACCATGGTTTTGCGGGGTGGCTACGTGGTGGAAAATGCTTCATTTCGGGCCCAAAAATAGTGTGGATCCAAACCACTTTCAAAGGCCCCGAAATCACGTACGCATATAATGTTGTATCCAGTAGCGACAGGTGGTCGCCTGCTAGTCGTCCAGCCACACTCCAATCTTGAGGAAGATTCAGTTAATGAAAAAGGACCAGTAGTTGAAACCTCAGCTCAGTCCATAAATATGAATCTTGAAAGCTATGGCCGAGGAGACAGAACTGTTAGCCTGAGGTAACACGATGGACGATTTCTTCTTGCATGCCCATAATGATCTAAGTTTGTGTCTGACAAGAGGAAACATGCACAGTCTAACAGAAGGATGCTCAAACGAAAATCCTTGAATGGGATGGTCAGATCACACTCCCGAGAGTTGTGGATTGATCTAAGTATAAATAGATCAGTTCAAGATTTTGTTATGGTCGTCGATGGTTGAGCAGATCTCCCTATTTTGTAATAGTTTGATAGCAGAGTTGTTCTCTGGTTATGTATGAGACCTAATACTTTCTCATTAATAAAAGTTAGTTTCTTTCATCATATTGTTTTCTCTTGTGCTGAAACACTCGTGCATGGATGATCCAGATGAGTTGTTGTAATGGTATTGTAATGGAGGTTTGATTATAATGTTGTTGTGACCTGTTTCGGTATTTTCCTTCATTATCTTGTTTCCTCTTATGCTGAAATGATCATGCGTGGATGATCCAGACGAGTTGTTGTAGTCGCATGGTAATGGAGGTTTGTTTATTATGTTGTTTTGATATATTTTAGTGTCTGAAACTTAAGTTCAAGAGTGCTCTTGTGCCTGAGTTTTTCTTCACCAAGTTGCTTGAAGGTCGGATGCTCATGGAAGACTTGTCCACTCTCCTCACTAAGTCTTCCTCCTTCTCACCTTTATCCTTATTCCAGTGACTGAATTTAATGAGGACCTCATTTCCTTATGCATTGCTTGTCCAGTTTCTGTGTTAAAACTTTCTTGTACCTAGCTTTGTCCATTTGACCTCCACTCATAAACCTACCTCCAAAAAAAAATTGATGGGTACTAGGCTTATCCTCTTGCAGTCTGAGGGTGAATCTTAGTGCTAACATGTGCATCAACCAATCATAAAAACTCATAATCATCACCAATATCAATATGTGTTTCTAATAATATACCAAGACAATTATGCTACATCATCCATAAATGATGTGTCAACAATACTACTAACAAGTGCCTCCAACCATGTACCAATTATGTACCAATCATGCATCAACTACACATCAAATATGACTCATCAAGATGTACCAACATCATCAACTATACACCTCATGTATGTGCCAACTCATCAACTACTTGTCTCAACCATGTACCCAACATGTACCTCAACCATATACCAAAGACATACACCAATATAACCATCAAAAGTTATCTAATAGATCATCACTCTATCCATAAACCAAATACCACAAACCCTTACATCAAACCATGTGCGAAAACCTTATTGTTATGTAGTCTCAAGATAAACCAACAACTTTGGAAACACATCACAACCAAAAGACCAATATCCATATGTCAAATACCAACAACAAAATACAAATTGTATCCCTCAAAAAATTTGATATAAGAAGCAATACTGAATTTCCAATACCATCTCAAGAGATAAATCCTAGCTCACAAAACATACCTCAAACAAGATGTGCCATATCTCTCATAAATAGACCCCAACCATGATTTTTTCGTGGTTCTGTTGTTGCGATTATGTTGTCGCGATTCTGTTGCCGCGATTTTTCTGCCATGATTTTTCTGCCGCACTTTTTCTACCTTACTTTTTCTGACGTGATTTTTCTGCTGCACTTTTCCTACCGCACTTTTCCTGCCGCACTTTTTCTACCGCACTTTTCTCTATCAATAATACCTTCCCAAATAACCTTTCACAAAAAAGATATTCAATGATATTCAATAGGTGCTAATGGGGGATCCTTTCTCTCTTATTTATACTTTCATGTAGCTTCCTCAAGGGGTTATCTTCTAACCAACTTAATCCACTTTCCTTTTTTTAGGGCTAACCCACTTCTAACCACTTGTCCACTTAATTTAACCACTTTCCACAAATAGTAAGCTCTCCACTCCTAGTTGCACTAACTTTACTATTTAATTAATTTCTTTTGCAACCACTTTGACTTATCCATAAATAGTAAACTCACCACTTCTTGTTGCAACCAGTTTATTATTTAAATAATTTCTCTTTGCAACCACTTTGACTACTTTATTATTTAAATAATTTATCTTTACTCACAACTTCTTGTTAGTCAATTCATAACTTATTTTCCCTTAACTAACTTCTTGTTGCAACCACTTTATTATTTAATTTATTTCTTGGTCAACCATTTTGACTATTCAATCTTCTCATCACAACTACTTTACCATAATTACCAAACTCACAACTTTTTGTTGCAACTAATTTATTTTTAAGTATTTTCTTAATGCAACAACTATACCCATGATTAACTCCTAGTTACCATCAATTTGACTAGTACACTTCTTCTATGAGATTCTAGAATAATTGACTTCTTTGACCCTCTAGGAGCTTCTAGATAACTCATGAGGGTTCTCCAACTTCATATGGTCATAACTCTCTAACCGTGAGGAGTTATGTGACGTTCCACAAATCACCGGAAATGGCATGACATATACTATCCATCTAGAATAGTCTTACCTATAAATTCACTTATATTTATGTAACATCCCAAGCCACCAACAGGTCGAGCAACTCCACTACTCTGACACTTCACTTAGCTCTAATACCAATTTGTAACGTCCCCAGCCACCAACAGGTCGGGCAAGGCCACTGCGAAACATACATACATATATGTATGTGTGTGTGTGTGTGTGTGTGTGTGTGTGTGTGTGTGTGTGTGTGTGTGTGTGTGTGTGTGTGTAACATGCATATTTGACGAATTTAAATCAAATAACACAGATTTACTGCTGCCATACTGACTCAATTGGAATTAGCAGTAATTCATACATGTAATGGAATACATAATAACATTAAAGAATCACAGACATGCATAACATATATCATTAAGCATGGAAATGATACTTATCTTTTAACTGGATTAAAACCACCAACTGTGTGCAGACCTTCCACGAGCCTCCCAGCCATAGACCACACTGCTCATCACGCTCAGCAATGGGTCACCCCCAAGCTGGGACTAAGCTCCACCCAGGGCAAGGGAATCCTAGACTAGGCTGAGGTCACAGGAAACTGTGAAGTGAAACTGGAAGGATTCTCTACAGGAGCCTTCTTACACCCACTACTCATGGACTCTCATTCCCCACATGCATGTTCCACCTCAGGAATATGCACCTTCACTATTCCATAGTCCATTGGCTGCTCCATTTCCCCTTTCAGGGTCTTGAAAATAGGCTAGATCAGGAATTCTCAAAGCTCCGTAGCTCGTGTTGGACTCTCTCTAGAAGAAAATCACTTCCCAGCAACTCTTTCACCTGGGGAGAGTTGCTCGCATGCCTCACAACCTGCCTCTTTAACAACGGGCCTGACAACCCACCTATTCAACCACGCTTCCACTCAGTTCCAGTAAAAAAATGAGGACAATAGCAACGGTTCGATACGGCTCGGGAAAAATGCAGCAACCCAAAAATGGTTAAGGTACGAACTCGGTTTTGGCCTGTGCAGACATGCTAGTTTCATAGGATAACACAATTTGGCTTGTCCCTAGTGAGTGGTTTCTCATAAGTGAGTGGGTATGCAAAGGTCGATCACAGAGGCCAAACGGTTAGACGAAGGATGGAATATTGGGGAGTGAACCCCCAACACGAGCTGACTCTTCAATTTTAATTGCATGTGCCCAGGTCGATACATGTCTTCCTGGAGCTGCTTGCACTCCATTTAGCATTTGTTTCCTTTCCCGGAACTCAGGATAAGTCATATCCCTTTAATTAGGTTTTGGAATAATAATAAATTATTATTATTCGCGTAGACTTAATCCATTAGTCTTAGCCCCTAGGCCCAAATACTTATTCCCCTCCCTTACCCTACCTAGTGGAAGCTTAGTCCCCCATCACTCTTTCTTCGTGGTTGGTCTACACGCAATGATGTTTTTATATTACTGATATGAATAGTTACATGTACAAAAAAAGGCTCCTGGCCTTTAACACCTAGGCTCTCCGGCCTAATAATACATAGGCCTATCATCTTATAATTGCTCGGCTCACTAGCCTACAAACATGTTTACAATTCATAAATACAATTGGGGCTCGTCCTTGGGGATATTACAATCCCCTACCCTTATTTTTTCACTATCCTCGGTGCAACTTATTTACACAACATCAACAAGATTTTCAAAATCTTCAAAAAAATGTGGGCATGGCATCTTCATGCTCCCATGTCGCATCCTCAGGATCGTACCAGGTTTACTGGACCTTTACAAGCCCTATGGCTCGATTTCGGAGTTGTTTGCTTTTCCTATCCAATATGCGCATCGAATGCACTTGCAAGACGCCTTCTTGCTCCACCTAAATCACATTCCAATTAATAACATAATTAGCATCAGGTATATATTTCTTAAGCAATGAAACATGAAACACATTATGTACAGTCATGGATGCAGGCAATGAAAGCATATATGAAACTGGTCCAATCCTTTCTAGGATTTCAAATGTCCCACAATATATGGCTGCTAACTTGGAACAGTTTCCCAGCTTTAGGGAACCTCTGTTGACTTTCACTTTCAAGAAAACATGGTCACCCACTTTAAACTCCCTGTGGGTTCTGTTCTTATCAGCATAAAAAAATTTCCTGTCTTGGGAAACCTTCAAATTCTGCTTAATCTTCAGCATTTGATCTTCCATTTCCTTGAGAAACTCTAGCCCAACTACTGCTCTATCGGGTGGGTTATCCCAGCTTACTGGGGTGTTTCACTTTGTGCCATAAAGTGCTTCAAATAGGCTCATCTTCAATGATGCTTGATACCCATTGTTGTAGGCAAATTCTACGAAGTGTAGGTAGTCTTCCCATTTAGATGGTTTGTCCATCACATACATCCTTAGCATATCTTCTATCACTTGGTTTACCCTCTCTGTCTGCCCATCAGAATCAGGATGATAAGCAGTGTTGAAGTTTAGATTCTTCCTGAACCCTTTGAATAACCCCTTCCAGAACTTTGAGGTAAATTTTGGGTCTCTGTCATACACAATTGTCTTGGGAATACCGTGCAATCGTGCTACTTGCCTCATATAGATATCGACAACATTAACTGCCTTGTGAGTGGTCTTCAAAGGTATAAAATGGGCATCTTTCGTAATCTTATCCACCACCACCATGATGGAATCATGTTGCTTATTTCTTCTAGGTAATCCTGTGATGAAATCCATTGTCACCACTTCCCACTTCCACTCAGGAATGGGCAGTGGTTGTAGCAACCTCGTTGGGTGCCTATGCTCAACCTTGACCTTCTGACACTCCATGCATATAGATATGTATTCTGCAATTTCCTTCCTCATACCTGGCCAAAAGTATTGGCTCTTAACTTTTTCCACTATTTTTTGATATCCAGGGTGCCCAGCATAAGGAGCATTATGCATTTCCATCAAGATCATTATTCTCAACTCTTGATAATTAGGTACATAAATTTTGTTTTTGTACAGGAGTGTCTCATCAATTCCCAATTTATAATCTTCCACTTTCTGTAGCATCTTACCTTGTTGTAGCTTTGCTACCAATTCCCTGTACTGCAAATCTGCATTTGCAATTTCCAAAATCTTGCCTTTAATATCAGTTTGATACATTCTAATGGTCGTAGAATGTAGCTCGTGCACTCTTCTGTTGAGTGCATCATCCACTTTGTTTTCCTTTCCTTTGATATGCTTGATATCAAATTCATACTCACAAAGGAATTCCAACCATCTACTCTACCTAGCATTCAAGTTTCGTTGATCATACAAATACTTCAGACCATTATGGTCTGTCCTCAGTTCAAATCTCTTTCCCATGAGGTAATGTCTCCATTTCTTTATAGCGTGCACTATGGATGCCAACTCCAAATCATGAGTCGCATAGTTCTTTTCATTCTCTTTCAATTTCCTGGACTCATAATATATTACAAACCCATTCTTGTCGAGGACTCCTCTCAGTCCTTCTTTGCATGCATTTGTACACACTACAAAATCTTCATTTGGATCTGCAATCCTTAGTATTGGAGCATTGGTTAACAGTTGCTTCAATTGTTGGAAGCTTCTCTCACATTCTTCTGTCCACTGAAATTTATTCTCCTTCCTTTGCAAGGAAGTGATGGGGTGAGCTATCCTCGAGAACCCTGCAATGAACCTTCTGTAATAGCCAGCTAGAACCATAAAGGATATGACTTATGTTACATTCTTTGGTGATGACCATTCTCTAATGGTTTCTATATTCTCAGTATCCACTACTATCCCATGTTTTGAAATGATATGTCCCAAATAATGGATATGATTTTGGTAGAATGAGCACTTTCTCAATTTAGCATACAGTTGGTGCTCTCTTAGCACTTGCAACACCATTCTCAGATGTTGTTCATTCTCTTCCTCCGACTTGGAATACAACAGGATGTCATCCAAAAATACTATGACAAACTTGTCCAGATATTCTCTGAATACACCATTCATTAAACACATGAAAATGGCGAGTGCATTTGTTAACCCAAATGGTACCACTGTGAATTCATAATGACCATACCTTGTTCTGAAGGTGGTCTTGCTGATGTCTTCATCCTTTATCCTTACTTGGTGGTATCCTGACCTAATATCTATTTTTGAAAATGCCTTGGCATCCTTCAACTGATCGAAGAGATCATCGATACTTGGCAAAGGATACTTGTTCTTAATGGTCACTTTGTTCAATTGTCTGAAATCGATACACAATCTTAACATCCCATCCTTCTTTTTCACGAACAAGACCGGGACACCCCAAGGTGACACACTTGAGCATATGTTGTTAGAATTAATGATTAATTTAGGGGTTGGTTGAAGATTTATAGGAGGTTGTTGAGAATTAATGATTAACAAAATAATATTGTATTGCTATATTAAACACAACACAGTACACATATATATAGTTGGATTCAGATCCAACTGATTCCACTCATGGAGGGAGAGGTTGAGAGAATATCTCAACAACCTCCTATAAATCTTCAACCAACCCCTAAATTAATCATTAATTCTAACATATGTACCCCTTCTTCAGAATTTCTTCAAGCTGCAGTTGCAGTTCTTTCAGCTCTGGTGTACTCATTCTGTAAGGAGCTTTTGACATCGGAGCTACTCTGGGCATCAGTTTTATAGAGAAATCAATATCTCTATTCAGGGGTAGTCTGGGTACCTCCTGGAATACATCATCAAAATCCTTTAATACTGCATGGTCTTCAATATTTGACACCTTGTCGTTAGGTGCTTCTTCCATATGGGATGCAAATATTTGGCACCCTTTCTTGTAGCACTTCTTTAGCTGCATTGTTGAGATTTCTCTGACAGCAACTTCTCTAGGAATTTCTTGGACTATTCTCTAATTTCCTTCCTCATCTAGGCAAGTGAATGCCTTGTTACGACAGTCTAATATGGCATGGTGTTGTTCCAGCCAATCCATCCCAATTAGACAGTCATAGGAACATAAAGGTAAAAAGTTCAATTCATCATTTGTGCTCAGTTCATTCATGTCCACTGGATAGGACTTAACCAACTCAGTAACTTTTCTTTTGGTTCCTGTAGCCAGCTACACTAACCAATATTTTCCATGCTTGCTTCTTGGAAAATGAAAACTTTCCACCACTCTAGGATATATATAACTATGACTAGCTCCTGAATCAATTAAAATAGTAATGGTATGGTTGTTGATCATACCTTCCCCTTCAATCATATGTGATTGAAACTCATCTTGCTTGTTGTCCAGGGCTGCATAGATCCTTAGTATTCTATTGCCCATGTCTTCCATTGTTTCTACCTATTGAACATTGTGGACAGCTCTCACTTTGTCATTTCTGTGGGGGAAATATTTGTACCTATGATTTCCTTTACAACCCCAACATTCCATAGGTGTTTGTCTTGGCATTTGTCCACCTACTTCAACCTTCCTGGGCTCTCTAAAAGATGGTTTTCCTTGAGGAATAATTCTGAAAAAAGGATTTCTTAGTTCCCTTCTTCCTCTGATCCATCTTGAATCTCTTCTTGTCTTCCCAAGCCTTTCGGAAAGTAGGCTTTTCACTTTGTTTCTCATATAAGCATTTTTCTCTCCTTATGGTTTCTTCCATAGTCTTGGGATCATCATACTGGATCTTGCCACCGATGGAAGATGGTAATCCACTCAAATACCTTTGAATTTTGACAGTCTCGTCTTTTATGAAAGGAACGTACTTCAGCAATTCCAAAAACCTTCATTCATATTCATCAATGGACATGCTACCCAACTTGAGTTCAAATAACTCTTTCATATTTTTGTCATAGTATCTCTTAGTCAAGTATTTCTTTTTGAAATACTTCTTGAATCCCTCCCAAGTAACATATTTCTCTTTAATGTGTTTTACCTACACAAGTTGATCCCACCACATGGATGCCTTTCCTTTCAGTTGATACATTGCAATTCTTCCTTCTGCATGAGAGGAATAATTTTGCAGTTGGAAATATTTCCTCATGCCAAGAAGCCATGTCTCGGCATCTTCCTCCTTCTTGTGTTCTCCATCAAATGTAGGAGGCTTATTATTGTTCATTTATCCCTTCAGTTCATCCATTCCAAGTCTCCTATGCTTTCTAGTAGGAGATGGACTTGAACTACAATGTTCCCTCCTCTTAGAGTGCCCTTGGGAGTGATGTTAGTGTCTGCCAACACTCCTTACTTTCCTTATTTCATTAGGAAACATGTGAATTATTGATTTACTCGAGTCACTTCCCTTATCCAATTTCTTTTCTATCCTTTCCAGGCTCTGTATCAAATTTATGTTGAATTCTTCATGTTGTTCCCTAGCTTTCATGAGCTTTTTGTTATCTGCTCAGTGAGTTTGAGCATATTTCTGCAATCTTTCAATGATTCTCATCATGTGCCCTAACTTATCTATCTCTTCTCCATGCCCATTGGAGTTCGATCCTTCAACTCCCAAATGGACATCCATTCCTTTTACTTCATTCTCTGAACTGGAAACATTATGTGCCTCCTCCATTTCTCTGTACTCTGCGGAAATTCGCTTCAGTTATGACAATCATTGACTCTGCAAACACAATGTGCAGTCAACCGAAATTTGTCAGGCTATCAACCCTTAACAATTCCCACAGTATTCATAAATCAATATGATTCAAGAAAAAATTCAAATTCCATTTTCTTTTTGAGCTCCGCTCTGTTATAATTTTCGGACACTAGTCCCTTTCTCTCATCCCCCAAACCACATGATCATGGGTTATGACCAAGTTCTATATCAATAGGTGCTTATGCGAGCCTTCGGCTTCGGGAATTTTCAAAGCACATCCCAACAAATTTCTCGGAGTTTTGTATTACCAAACTCACAAAGTAGGGTGGATTAACAGTCCACGTCTACCCAGCATCCAACGGCTGGCACTCACTATGGAACCTCAGACATCTGAGTTCTGGGACTTCGGAGTTTCAGTACTTTGGAGGATTTCACATCCACACATTTTGAACTATTAATCTCTGAACATTCCCACGTCACCATTGGTGACTTCATTACAACACATCACTTACATTTTCCAATTGCAGGGGCATGCAACGGTGGTTTTGGGTAACCCGCCTTTCATCTCATAATTCTTCTGACACTAACATGTAACCCCTCAGTGAAACCGTGGTTTGGATTGCGGGACGGCCTTGGAGAATTAACTTATGTGCAACTTGGGTCCCCGCAATGCCTCCTGACCATCGATCTTGATGTATTGTGATCAACACTAGTGTGGGTCCTCCGACCTTTAACTTCGTTATGTAACCTCAGGGCCCACATTGTACAGTTGTCAACATTTCAGGTGGGGGTATGTGGAAGGTATAGGAGAGGTCCCCATCACCTTCAGGTGATGTCATCGTGACTCACCACTTCAGCTCTTCGAGCTTCGCAGCTTCAGACTTTGGGAGTTCTCGCCTCCGCACACACTAATTCTTCCAAACTTCAAAATCTCGAGCAAACCCATCTATTGACACGTGTCCCTCTTGACTGACAGTCTGGATTAACTCCGAACTTTGGGGCTTCGGGAGCTTTCTCCCTTCACCACTGCATTTGAAATTTTTAACATTGGCTTGATCCAACGGTTGAGCTCTTCTCCCTAGATCTAGGGTGTAGATCCACTTCGGGGCTTCGGAAGTTTGTGCATCAGCACCTCCCACTTCTCTCGATCGCTGCACTCTAAAGTTATGATATCTACGACGTAGATCTAGCGAACCAAACACCACAAGTGTTGTGATTTCTTTCTCTGTGGCCAAATACCACGTCTGTCACGGTTTTATAATACCGCTACACCTCCTGAGCTCCATAACGCAATCAAGGTAACTTCTTAGCACTCAAGAATGTTCTACGATTCAAAATTGGTTCCTCCAAACACAATTTCCACTTGAAACCTTGGTTCCAATGACCACTTATCCAGCCCATCCAGGCTCAGTGCTTGAACCTTGGCCATGAACTTGAGTTTTTTCCATTTCGACAAAAATTCACTCTAAAATATTTGTCTCGTTAACCACTAACATGGCCCATCTAGGATCAATGTCGAAACCATGGCTCTAATACCAATTTGTAACATCCCTAGCCACCAACAGGCCAGGAAACGCCACTTCTCTGACACTTCACTTAGCTATGATACCAATTTGTAACATCCTCGGCCACCAACGGGTCAAGTAACGCCACTGTGAAACATACATATATATACATAACATGCATATTTGATGAATTTAAATCAAATAAAACAAATTTACCGCTGCCATACAGACTCAATTGGAATTAACAGTAATTCATACAAGTAACGGAATACATGATAACATTAAATAATCACACACATGCATAACATATATAATTAAGCACGGAAATGATACTTATCTTTTAACTGGAGTAAAACCACCAACTGCGTGCAGACCTTCCATGAACCTCCCAACCTTAGACCACGTTGCTCGTCATGCTCAGCAATGGGTCACCCTCGAGCTGGGAGTAAGCTCCACCCAAGGCAAGGGAATCCTAGACTAAGTTTAGGTCACATGAAACTGCACAGTGCAACTGGAAGGATTCTCTCCAGGAGCCTTCTTATGCCCACTACTCACGGACTCTCATTCTCCACATGCATGTTCCACCCCGAGAATATGCACCTTCACTGTTCCAGTCCATTGGTTGCTCCACTTCCCCTTTCAGGGTCTCGGCAACAGGTCGGATCAAGAATTCTCAGAGCTCTGTAGCTGGTGTTGGACTCTCTCTAGGAGAAAATCACTTCTCAGCAACTCTCTCACCTGGGGAGAGTTTCTCACGGGCTTGACAACCTTCCTCTTCAACCACAGGCCTAACAACCCACCTCTTCAACCACGCTTCCACTCAGTTCCAATAAAAAAATTAGGACAACAACAATGGTTCAATACGACTCAGGAAAAAGGCAGCAACCCAAAAAATGTTAAGGTACGAACTCAGATTTGGCTCGTGCAGACATGTTGGTTTCACAGGATAACACGGGTCATATTTTCCCCAGTGAGTGGTTTCTCAAAAGTGTGTGGGTATATAGAGGTTGATCGCAGAGGAAAAATGGTTAGACAGAGGATGGGAGAATGGGGAGTGAACCCCGAACATGAGTTGATTCTTCAGTTTTAATTGCATGCACCCAGGTCGACACCTGTCTTCCTGGAGCTGCATGCACTCCATTTAGCATTCGTTCCCTTTCCTAGAACTCAGGATAAGACATATCTCTTTAATCAGATTTTGGAATAATAATAAATTATTATTATTCTCTTGGACTTAAGCCCTTAGTCTTATCCCCTAGGCCCAAATACTTAGACCCCTCCCTTACCCTACCTAGTGGAAGTTTAGTCCCCCGTCACTCTTTCTTCGTGGTCGGTCTACACACATCGATTTTTTTATATTACTGATATGAATAGTTACATGTACAAAAATAGGCTCCTGGCCTTTAACACCTAGGATCTATGGCCTAATAATACATAGGCCTATCATCTTATAATTGCTCGTCTCACCAGCCTACAAACATGTTTACAATTCATCAATACAACTGGGGCTCATCCTTGGGGATATTACAATTCATGCCTTTATACCTCAAACATACTCGGGTCCCTTACCCATGCCTTTTTGCTACTATAATTCGCTACCGGACTTCTCCAAGGGTTGACATCAATCTAAAATATCACTCTCTAAGGGTTGACATCAATGACAACCAATAGTCCATACCAATTTTTCATCAACCTAAGCCAATTGTCTGACAAAAAACCCATGAGAACTTCAAGTTTTGTTGCTCACATAATCATCCTTTTAGGTTTTGTAAGGACCTCTATTTCTCTTTCTCACATGGTCACTTCTTCTATAGGATCTACAATCTATTGCTTTATGACCAAAATTATTTCAACAAAAACAATATCCAAGAAAGAGATTTTGGTACCGTTTGGTGAAAGGCCTTCTTTGTGGAATAGCTCTTCTGGACTCATTCTTGTTGTTCTTGTGAGAATAATCAGGAATATTTTGGTCATCATTTCATTTCCTACCGTTGCTTTCATTATTGATGGTGACTTTGAGAATATTATCATAGCTTTTAGATTTTTCTTCTAGAGTATTCTAATTCTCATCGTAGCCAAGACCAGTC
Organism: Picea glauca; assembly: GCA_000966675.3. Classification (NCBI taxonomy): domain Eukaryota; kingdom Viridiplantae; phylum Streptophyta; class Pinopsida; order Pinales; family Pinaceae; genus Picea; species Picea glauca. Next base: position 131,569 of record JZKD02S0077100.1, read on the forward strand.
TTGATGAATGGTGACCTTTGGAAACTAAGGATATCATTTAAATTTTCAGTGCTATTTTCAAAATTCAAATGAGTATTTAACTTCGTCATTTTTTCTTTTAATGAGACAGCTTTAGACTCTAACTTCTCATGGGTTTCTTCCTTTTATTTGAGCTAACTTTTCACTGCTTGTTCTAGTCCTTTTGCTTCTTCTAGTAATTATCTTCAATGTTTCTTCAAGATCATGATCCTTATTTTCAAGTTTCTACAATTTCTCCTTCAAATTTATATTCCTTTTTCTAAGTCTGTCTATTTCTTCTAGTGTACTAACAAGTTCTTCTTCAAGATCTTCTTCTTTTGAATCTAGATTTTCTTTCTGATCAACAAGCTTTGTTTCCATGGTTATGGAGAGAGATTCTTCTTCATAATCAATATATTTCCTTTCTGCATATGGACACTTAGTAGAAAAATGGCCTATTCCACCACAATTAAAGGATTTGATTGGTGGCTTACCTTAGTATTTTCTAGGTCCTTTTTTTTTCTTACAAATTGTGCTTCTTCTATCTCCAATTCACATATGGAACAATCAACAGATCTCTCTTCATAAATTTTTTGTAGCTTGTCCCAAATTTTTTTAGCTTATGTGCACTTTGTTACCTTGATACAATCGTAATATAATAGGCCACTTAAGATGACATCTATTGATTTTTCATTGTTTTCACTTGACTCCTTCCCATCTTCATTTATATAACCTATTATGATTGATTCCTAAATACCAAACCCAGGGGCCTTGAAATATATCCTCATTATTATACACCATGCTACACAGTTTGTTCCATCAAAAAAAGGGGATCTATTTGTAGGGAGACCTTCCCTACAATCCATATGTGCTCAAGATATTTCTTCCAGTGGTTAAACTATTTCTGAAGGAACCTACTATGATACCAATTGTTGAACTTATGATTATATTGAAAGGGGGAAGGGGTGAATTAGTATAAGATAATTTTTAATTTATTTAACCATTCATCAATAATTCATTAACTGAGAAACAATAATCACATATAAACTCAAATCATAAGGCACTGAGTTTAACATGGAAACCCAATCAGGAGAAAACCATAAAATTATCTTTATAAATGTATGTAGGAACCAACCTATTGTTGCAAATATTGTAGGAACAAACCTACTCAAGACACCAATATCTTTAACTGATCACTAACTCAGCAAAGTGTAGGAACCAACCTACTAGAGACACCAATATCCTCAACTGAGAACCAACTCAGCAGCACCTGTAGGAACCAATATACTCTAACAATATTTGCAAGACCAACCTATTAGAGACACCAATCCCCTCACCTAAGCACCAACTCAACAAGATATGTGTAGACACCAATACAATATATGCATACACATAGTACTTCTAACTTCACCCACATGCTTCATTCCACAAAAAATCCTTCAAAACTTACACACATGTAGCCTTCATTCCCTAGCGAGCCTCATAACATCATTCCTAGAATGTAATTATTAACGAAAACATTCAAGTATGGAAACATCCACTAATAGAAACATCACAACCTCAAAAATGTGCACACAAAAACATCACATACCTTCAATCCTTCATAGCACACCTTAAGAATAAGAAAAACCCCTTAGACTTATATTGCACACCTTTATATCCAAAAGAGACATCCCAGCTCCTTTAGTGCACCTCAGATCACTTCTTGCACCTCATACTTGATTTATTTCTTGGTTTCACTACAAATGCACACATATATCCTATATTTGTATTAATTATGTCCCCTCTTTTAGGGTCGACCTGTAAATAATGGATAAGTCGACCTCATTTTTATAGTTGGGTTGTCGGAAGGAAAAATTCATATCTCCTCATTCCTGGGGAGTTAGAGGGAATTCCATATACCGTTGGGAAGGTATCAAAATAATTTTTCCATCCATAGAACTTTTTCTCCCATTTGATCTAGGTATGTAGGGTAACAATGTTGGATTACTAAGAGGGGGGGTGAATCAGTAATAGAGAAATTGAATCATTTTTACCATAGTATGTAAGTGTTATTTATATTTATGATCAATGTAACATTATAATCAAATAAGTGCATAGTAAATAAACCATAAACAATGAACAATCACACACATGCACAGTACACCAGTATTTTACGTGGAAACCCTATGCGGGAGAAAACCACAAAATGATTTTTCTTATATATATTTAAGAATTGCATTCATTGGAAGCACCAACTTCCTTTGTTCTCCAGCTACAACTGGAAGGAGGGTTTGACCCCCCTATATTTTCAAGCTACAACCTAAGGGAAGATCCAACTCCCCAATTCTCTAGATACAACCAGAAGGAGGCTACAACCCCCTATTTTCTCTGGCTACAATTGGAAGGTGGATACAACCACCTATCATTTCCCCATCCTACCGCCCTGAAATATAAGTAACATGATGAAACCATTGTCACACTGTCAATGTGAGATATACTATTCTAAACATGTACCAATGTGAGCCAACAACATGTAACCAATCTGTCCCATTGTCCTGTAACCAACCTGTACCAATCAAAATCCAACATGTATGTGACCTATCTATGTTGCAACACACGTATGTAAGTTATATGTATGTACTATAGCATGCATATGTACGCGGGTTGTATATACTACAACATGTGTACGCCTTCTGAAAGATAGGGTTTTTCACTTTTGTTGAAACTCATACACTCGGATGCCTCTTGTCAACTCAACCCACAACCTGTCACTATTTCCAACCTATAGCTATGCCCTAATCACTATAGACCTTCCTGGGAGATTTCTTTCATACTCTAGAGACCTGGCATCTTCATATTCTCAATTTTTTATGGCTTTACTCTCATGTATGCACCCTATTATATTTTTATCTCGCGTATTTATGCACCCTATTATACTTTTATCCCACATATATTCGCACCCTATTACATTGTTAGCCTATGTACATCTCAGAAACTAGGTTTTTTTCAGTATTTCTGAAAATTTGAAACTTTCATCGTCAACCCTTCATGCTACCTCAGACTTGTCCAACTTCAGATGTAACAATGAGTACCTGCAATAAAACTTACACAATAATAGATATTCAATGTGATCAATAGGTGGTAATAGGAGATCCATAATTGCATGTAGCTTCC
>JZKD02S0077100.1:134771-147663 GCA_000966675.3 Picea glauca
CAATTTCTCCTTCAAATTTATATTCCTTTTTCTAAGTCTGTCTATTTCTTCTAGTGTACTAACAAGTTCTTCTTCAAGATCTTCTTCTTCTGAATCTAGATTTTCTTTCTGATCAACAAGCTTTGTTTCCATGGTTATGGAGAGAGATTCTTCTTCATGATCAATATATTCCCTTTCTGCATATGGACACTTAGTAGAAAAATGGCCTATTCTACCACAATTAAAGGATTTGATTGGTGGCTTGCCTTAGTATTTTCTAGGTCCTTCTTTTTTTTTTCTCACAAATTGTGCTTCTTCTATCTCTGATTCACATATGGAACAATCAACAGATCTCTCTTCATAAAAAATTTGTAGCTTGTCCCAAATTTATTTAACTTATGTGCACTTTGTTACCTTGATCATATCGTAATATAATAGGCCACTCAAGATGACATCTATTGATTTTTCATTGTTTTCACTTGACTCCTTCCCATCTTCATCTATATAACCTATTATGATTGATTCATAAATACCAAACCCATGGGCCTTGAAATATATCCTCATTATTATACACCATGCTACATAGTTTGTTCCATCAAAAAAAGGGGATCTATTTGTAGGGAGACCTTCCCTACAATCCATATGCGCTCAAGATATTTCTTCCAGTGGTTAAACTATTTCTGAAGGAACCTACTATGATACCAATTGTTGAACTTATGATTATACTAAAAGGGGGAAGGGGTGAATTAGTATAAGATAATTTTTAATTTATTTAACCATTCATCAATAATTCATTAACTGAGAAACAATAATCACATATAAACTCAAATCATAAGTCACTGAGTTTAACATGGAAACCCAATCGGGAGAAAACCATAAACTTATCTTTATAAATGTATGTAGGAACCAACGTATTGTTACAAATATTGTAGGAAAAAACCTACTCAAGACACAAATATCTTTAACTGATCACTAACTCAACAAAGTGTAGGAACCAACCTACTAGAGACACCAATATCCTCAACTGAGAACCAACTCAACAGCACCTGTAGGAACCAATCTACTCTAACAATATTTGCAAGACCAACCTATTGGAGACACCAATCCCCTCACCTAAGCACCAACTCAACAAGATATGTGTAGACACCAATATAATATATGCATACACATAGTACTTCTAACTTCACCCGCATGCTTCATTCCACAAAAAATCCTTCAAAACTTACACACATGTAGCCTTCATTCCCTAGTGAGCTTCATAACATCATTCCTAGAATGTAATTATTAATGAAAACATTCAAGGATGGAAACATCCACTAATGGAAACATCACAACCTCAAAAATGTGCACAAAAAAACATCACATACCTTCAGTCCTTCATAGCACACCTTAAGAATAAGAAAAATCCCAAGAAAAACCCCTTAGACTTACATTGCACACCTTTATATCCAAAAGAGACACCCCAACTCCTTTAGCGCACCTCAGATCACTTCTTTGCACCTCATACTTGATTTATTTCTTGGTTTCACTACAAATGCACACATCTATCCTATATTTGTATTAATTATGTCCCCTCTTTTAGGGTCGACCTGTAAATAATGGATAAGTCGACCTCATTTTTATAGTTGGGTTGTCGGACAAAAAAATTTGTATCTCCTCATTCCTGGGGAGTTAGAGGGAATTCCATATACCATTGGGAAGGTATCAGAATAATTTTTCCATCCATAGAACTTTTTCTCCCATTTGATCTAGGTATGTAGGGTAAAAATGTTGAATTACTAAGAGGGGGGGTGAATCAGTAATAGAGAAATTGAATCATTTTTACCATAGTATGTAAGTGTTATTTATATTTATGATCAATGTAACATTATAATCAAATAAGTGCAAAGTAAATAAACCATAAACAATGAACAATCACACACATGCACAGTACACCAGTATTTTACCTGGAAACCCTATGCGAGAGAAAACCACAAAATGATTTTTCTTATATATATTTAAGAATTACATTCATTGGAAGCACCAACTTCCTTTGTTCTCCAGTTGCAATTGGAAGGAGGCTTTGACCCCCCTATATTTTCAAGCTACAACCTAAGGTAAGATCCAACTCCCCAATTCTCTAGATACAACCAAAAGGAGGCTACAACACCTTATTTTCTCCGGCTACAATTGGAAGGTGGATACAACCACCTATCCTTTCCCCATCCTACTGCCCTGAAATATAAGTAACATGATGAAACCATTGCCACAATATCAATGTGAGATATACTATTCTAAACATGTACCAATGTGAACCAACAACATGTAACCAATCTGTCCCATTGTCCTGTAACCAACCTATACATGTACTCAACCTGTACCAATCAAAATCCAACATGTATGTGACCTATCTATGTTGTAGCACACGTATGTACGTTCTATGTATGTACTGCAGCATGCATATGTACGCGGGTTGTATATACTACAACATGTGTACGCCTTCTGAAAGATAGGGTTTTTCACTTTTGTTGAAACTCAGACACTCGGATGCCTCTTGTCAACTCAACCCACAACCTGTCACTATTTCCAATATATAGCTATGCCCTTATCACTATAGACCTTTCTGGGAGATTTCTTTCATACTCTAGAGACCTGGCATCTTCATATTCTCAATTTTTTATGGATTTACTCTCATGTAAGAACCCTATTATATTTTTATCTCACGTATGTATGCACCCTATTATACTTTTATCCCACATATATTCTCACCCTGTTACATTGTTAGCCTGTGTACATCTCAGAAACTAGGGTTTTTTCAGTATTTCTGAAAATCTGAAACTTTCATCGTCAACCCTTCGTGTTACCTCAGACTTGTCCAACTTCAGATGTATCAATGAGTACCTGCAATAAACCTTACACAATAATAGATATTCAATGTGATCAATAGGTGGTAATAGGAGATCCATAATTGCATGTAGCTTCCTCAAGGGGTTACCTTCTAACCAACTTAACCCATTTTCCTTCTTTTAGGGCTAACCCACTGTTGGCACAGGGGCAGACCCAGGGTTCAATGCTACAATAGTGCACCAACAAAGCCCTAACTACCAGCCCTTTCGGAAACACCTATGAAGCAGATGAAGTCTCACCTGAGGTATAGGCAGGGGTGGTTGAAAGACTCAGGTGTCTGCAACCTTAGCTAGGACACAGATCTATGATTACAATAGTTAATAAAGAACTTAGCACCATCAGTTCCTCAATATACAATCAATAATCACTTCGCTGATAAAATAGGGCTTCACAGCATTCACACTGATATAACATATTTAAGCACTTAGCATCAACAGAAAGGTCAAATATAGCAGATCAAGCACTCGGCACATTCATATAGATCTGATCTAACATTCTCATACATCATTAGCACTAAGCATAAGCGTATCTATCTAATCATCTCAAAGAACTTAGAAAAAGACGACATAAACACATTAAGACAAGCACAAATCAAGAAAACACAGTGTTTACATGGTTCACCCCCACCCTGGGGCTACATCCACCAACTCTTCTTCTTTATTGTCTTCAGTTAATCAGTTACAAGCACAGAACCATCAAAACCCTACTCTGCATAGGACAGGACATCTGCGCAGCTCACTAGATCCTTCTTCCTTGCGTTACACCATAAATCCTTCCACTATCTATTACAACCACTTGCACTTATCTCTGCAAGTCTCTTACAATCATGCATGAAGCACTTACAAACCCTACTTGCACTTAGCATACATCACATAGATACCAATTCAACTACTTCTTACATTGCCTAGCTTTCTATTTATACATACAAAATAGGCCTAAGCATGGGTAAACCCATGGGCCGACATCCCAATCTCATTACATAATCCCAAAAACCCAAAAGTGGGCCGAGATCCCTTGATCTCCACTTCGTCTTGCGCTCCTCCTTCGACAGGCTGTTGAAGTCCCAAAATAGGTCACTATGACCAAGAATCTGCCAAAACTTGGTCAAGGGCCAACAGGCCCCCAACACTCACCTGTGACTCATCTCGAGTCACTCTGATCTGACCAGTTCTACTTCAAAGGCGTCAAGCTTGGCTCGAGCTGCTTCAACCTACTGTTGTGAGACAACTTCTTTCTCAGTGAACTCCTGGATCACTGCATCGTTCACGGGCCCTTCTAGACGTTGTTCTGCTGCGATGACAGCCTGTTCTAGCTCTGCTCCTCGGCTTTCAACCTCTATGAATAATTGGCATGCCTTATCTTGTACTAGTTGAAGTTGTTGAGTAACTTCCATCACTTTGCTTTGAATCATATGGATCTAATGTTGGGTGGTGCATTGCTCCTGAGACCGCTTCATTCTTTCCACGACCGACAAGGCCTTCAGTTGTGCCTATAGTGTGTATGCATGTTACTTTACTTCCTTGAGATGAGACTTTAATGCCTGTAACTCTGGATTCTCGGTGAGGTTCACATATGTTTGGGTGTTGCAGTTACTCGGTTGCTTGCACTCCAAGGAAAGAGCTTTTAGTCTGTCAACTGCGTTGAGGGTAGTTGCCTCCCTTTGGTCTCTTACATCTTGAGGAGTCTCGGGCACAGTGCGGAGATCCAAGTCTGCTATGCGCTGCTGGAGTTGCTAGATTACCTCTTCAAGTTGGGCCACCTGCTATGGAACTCGCTCTTCGGCCTTTACTTCTACAACTGTCACAGAGCGAAGTGCTCTGTGAACCATTTCCTTTACTTTGAGTGGCTCTGTGAGCAATTGTTCCTGACTTTGCTACAGTTGTGATTTTTCTTCATCCCACTTTGCTTGCAGATCAAGCTTCTCTCATTCTATAGTACTACGTTGTTCTACAAGGTCTCCATGTATTTGTGCCAAAGCCTAGGTGGCTTGCGCTATTTCTTCCTGAGCTTGTCGAAGGCGAGCTTCGATTATATCAACGATTTGGTGGAGTTGAGTTGTCTCATATCCCAATTCTAGTGTTCCTACTGACAGAGGCATAGTGGAGACTGCGCAGCTAGATTGGAGTGTATGTTGCACCCCTTGAAGTTCAACCTTAATTCGATTGAACACCTCCTGCTGCTTAGCATCTTACTTCTCTGTTATTTCCAGTGAAACATCATTCAAGGTTGCTACAATGAAATCGAAGTCATCAGAGGTGAGGGTGGTCTGCATTTTGGTCATGGTTGCTTTCACTTTCTTCTAGGAGGAAGGTTTTGGCAGGGAAACCTTCCTTTTCTTCGAGGGATCCTCCTCATCTCTAGGTGGTGTAACCTTGGCTTTCTTTTGTTCAACTTCTGTTCCATTTACCTCTTCGTCATCACCTTCTTGCTCTGGTGATATGGAAGCAGTATTTACTGAGGTACTGTCTATATCTTGAACCTCTTCAATCTTCTTTGTCTTGCTAGGTCCAGGTGTATCCTACGCAGTTTCTGAACTGTCTATGTCGGATATCTCTACAGGGTCTGCTGGAACAAGGAGGTTCGTCGACCATTCCTTGGTAATTTCTTCCAAGTCCTCCTCTGTTAGATTTTAGTAAGATTGAAGTTGTTGCTTTTGCTCATCGGTGCACGTTGTAATATAAATGAAATGGTGGTCCGCGTTGAATTTCATTAAAGGCCGAAATCTGTGGAGAGTATCCAGGGTCATATGAGGCTCGAACTGGATGGCTAATTTTAGTTGATTCTAATAAGTGTGGAATATGACATTTGACTGCCATTGCTTGTTCATGTCACTGGAATACCATAGTGTACTGAACTTCGCGACCAGATCTTCAAAGGGCTTGATGTCCGAGAAGGTCACACCTTCTGGCATCTCCCATGCGATGAAAGTGATCAGGATAAGAAGCCAACTAAAGTGGAACTTATATCCTTGATCTTGTGCTTCCCTGCAGTCCAATTCCAACTGGTTCATGAGGTACTTCATCCAATTCATTTGTAGTCCCTCCATGCACTTCCCTACGAGATCGACTACAAAACCAGTGACTTGGGTGGGTCGGTTCTTGCAGACTAACTTTCCTGCGATCAATTGAAAATCTATGCGCACTGCACCACTTTGGATAGAGGCTACCTTGTAGCCTCACATGCCCTTCTCAACATCATCGTAGGTATCCTTGATCCTTTGAGCTAGAGCGTGATCCATTGTTTTTCCAAGATAGAAATCTTGTGGGTCAGGGCCTTCCATACTCATCCCTATGATTTGATTGATCAACATCGGATCCATTGTGATACGATGGTTTAACCACAAGTATCCGCCATGGTAACATGACAACAGCAACTTGACGCATGCATTCACTTCTTGGTGTCTTCCGAAGTGAGGAATCTTCATGACATTGAGCAATGTGGACTGCATGAGGTTATGGGTCCATGATTGAGGAATTATCTTTGAATTCTTTCCTTTTGTCCTGGTCAAGTAATTATGTGGACAGAGCATGTCGTAGACCTTCCTATCGTCGAGGTTTAAGTCTCTAAACTTCAACGTTGTTATCTTTTCTTGATCCATGCAAACTGTGCGTATCTCCTTCAAGAGGTATGCAGTGACCAATTCGTACTCAAAGTCTCTGTGAACACAGTCTCGATTTATTGCACCGCTCAGAGGTGGTAGATAGGCGGGTAAAATGGTCGAAATCAACTTAGCATTCGCGAGATCATCTCTGTTCTTGGATTGGTTCTCATATGCGGGTCGTGATGGTCTGGATCGAGCAGTGGATGGAGAGGCTGCCAGTCCTCTCGTCGATGATTCTTGTAGACTAGTAGACAATCCTCTCTCTGACATGACTCTTTCAGTCATCAAGTCGAGGAGTACTTCAGTTACTCATTCTTCAACTGTGGTGAGCTCGTCAGACATACGCGCTCGGGATTAATAATATTGGGTTCACAATTAACTCAGATACTACACTATAATAAAAATCAAGATGGCAATGAACATTGTATACAAGTCACTTGGTCTGCAAGCTCAAATTATTGGTTAGCAAAAGTGTTCTTTGTGCATGGCTCGATGGGATAAATAGGCAACTCGACAACGGTTCACTTGTAAGGGGTATGAAGCCTCATTAACTCTTGTTCTGTCCACTATGGCATGGTCCAATTGTCTGGTGTTGATCTATAAATGATTTCTAACCCATTCGGAGCGACATTCGAATGGATATATCAGTCCCAATAGCTATATTTCTTCGTCATGGCGAAGTGCCATGTGTCGTTGTTCTAATATCCCAACGAAGCTCGAATTTTGCAAATTTTCCTTCTACGAAGTTCCTTCTGGAACCTTCTGTATATTTTCAATCTTAGTTCTCTTCTTACTTAGCTTTATAGCCTTCTTTCCAATGATCTTCGTCTCGATGGTCCTTTTTCCATTCTAATTCTTGTCTTCTTCGGACATAGTCACTACGCACTATTGAGATTCTCTCCTAGGACTCATGGGTAACACTTCTTCTTTATCTGGGATAGGTACTTTAGTATGTTGTGAGTCTTCTAATGTTCTTGCAGCTTCGACATCTGGGTCTCTAGTGTTAAGTATCTTCGACCTGTTCTTATGTTCTTCAATCAAGTATGTGATCCTTCTAGTCATGAAATCTTTTAACTCTCGTTTCTTCTGCTCCAAAACTTTTTCTTCTTCTTTTCATCTGGCTTGATCTCTTTCCATCCAAGGTTTCCCTAGTAACATGGTAAACAGGTCGTGGTCCTCAATAAATTGAATAATCTCAAAATCTTCTTCTGTCAAAGTTCCATTGGCATTCATAGATATCCAAGTGAGCTTTCCATATAGGTTTACCAGTTTTCATTTAAATAACCCTATTCCTCCTAATGAAGGGATCGTAGCAGGCCTTCCTATAGCTTCCCAAGTTCTCTTTGTCATGATATCCACCTGTGTTTCCTCATCTAGAACACAGTCAATGTCGAAGTCTCCTATTCTTGATTCAAGGCATTACTTGTCTTTAAAGATCTCTTATAGTCTAACATGTCGGTGGTCATTCAAGGTTTCTTTCATTTGTAGCAATACCTTCTTTGACTCTTTATGGATTTCTTCTGTAGCCTTAGTTTCTGGTTTTTCCTTAGGGTTTTCTTGTCTTGTGTTCATACTTTCAAGCTTAGAAATCATTCTAGGGAAATCCAACACTTCATGGTTCATAGCTTTGCAACAAAGACAACTAGGTTGTCTTCCAAGGCATTCCTTAGCAATATGTCCCAGTCTTCTGCAATTGTAATAGAGGGTTAATCCTCTCTTTCTTTTAAATGATCCCCAGCTTCTCCTGTACTGTGCCCTAGGATCATGGGAGCTAACCTGCAATAAATTCTTTCTAGGATCCTGAATCCATTTGTTAGTCCAAACAATCTTTATATGCATAGGTATAACATATCTTTCACTATTCTTATCAGATCTAGTCATATCATATCTTCTTTCATCTATTAATTCCCTATTTTTTAAGCTAGGACAGAATCTATCAAACATACCTAGATCCATACTCTAGAAACAAAAAAAATCACTTATCTTACTTCTACAGAGCACAAAGCTTTCAGATCTAGAATTTTTCTACTATTCTTACCTCTATCAGAGCACGGAGCTTACATATCTTACCTCTTTTTAATCAAGAATTCCCACTTTTACTTTCCTTAGGGAACAAATCTTCCAGATCTTACCTCTTTTCTACAAATCAGACTTATTTTCCTTAACACAGAGCTTCTTAGGTCAAGTAGAATTTTGTGCACTAGGGCAACAGATCTACGCATGGAGCTTTCACAGTTTCAGGATGAGACTTTGCACAAAGCTTCTTCTTTCTCAATTCCCAGCAATCATAGTTTCAGGTCCCGGCAACGGAAACATTTGTCGGCATAGGGGCAGACCCAGGTTTCAACGCTACAACAGTGCACTAACAAAGCCCTAACTACCGGCCCTTTCGGCAACACCTGCGAAGCAGATGAAGTCTCACTCAAGGTAGAGGCAGGGGTGGTTGCAAGACTCAGGTGTCTGCAACCTTAGTTGGGACATAGATCTGTGATTACAATACTTAATAAAGCACTTAGCACCGTCAGTTCCTCAATATACAATCAATAATCACTTCACTGATAAAACAGGGCTTCGCATCATTCACACTAATATAACGTATTTAAGCACTTAGCATCAATAGATAGGTCAGATCTAGCATATCATGCACTCAGCACATTCATATATATATGATCTAACATTCTCATACATCATTATCACTAAGCATAAGCATATATATCTAATCATCTCAAAGCACTTAGCAAAAGAGGACATAAACACATTAAGACAAGCACAAAGCAAGACAACACAGTGTTTACATGGTTCACCCCCACCCTAGGGATACGTCCACCAACTCTTCTTCTTTATTGTCTTTAGTTAAATGGTTACAAGCACAGATCCATCAAAACCCTACTCTGCATAGGACAGAAGATCTATGCAGCTCACTAGATCCTTCTTCCTTGCGTTACAGCACAAAGCCTTCCACTATTTGTTACAACCACTTGCACTTAGCTCTGCAAGTCTCTTATAGTCATGCACGAAGCACTTACAAACCCTACTTGCACTTAGCATACATCACATAGATGTCGATTCAACTACTTCTTACATTGCCTAGCCTTCTATTTATACATACAAAATAGGCCTATGCATGGGTAAACCCGTGGGCCGACATCCCAATCCCGTTACATAATCCCAAAAACCCAAAAAGGACCCAAAAGTGGGTCGAGATCCCTTGATCTCCTCTTCGTCTTGCGCTCCTCCTTCGACAGGCTGTTGAAGTCCCAAAATAGGTCACTATGACCAAGAATCTCCCAAAACTTGTTCAAGGGCCAACACCCACTTCTAAACCACTTTTCTACAAATAGTAAATTCTCCACTTCTAGTTGCAATTAATTTATTTTAAATTATTTTCTTATTGCAACAACTTAACCCATTATTAACTCCTAGTTTCACTCACTCAACTAGTCAACTTCTTCTAGGAGCTTCTAGAATAATTTTGACTTCTTTGACTTCTAGATAACTCATGTGGGTTCTCCAACTTCACAAGGCCATAACTCTTTAACCGTGAGGATTTATGTGGTGTTCCACATATCATCGGAAATGGAATGACATGTAGTATCCATATAGAATAATATTGTCTGCAAATATATCAATCTTCATACCATTATACATCAATCAAACTGAATTCCCTTATCCATATTGTTAGCTCTACCAAAATTTTCTACTGGACTTGCTTCAAGGATTGACATCAATGAAAACCAACCCAATTAATAACAAATATCCCCCTTTGGCATTGATGGAAACACTAAAGTCATATCTCTTATGCTCCCCTTGTGACCATCGTTCCCCTTGGAAACATGCATGGGTTTTCATGGTTCCTACACACAAGGGTTTTCCCTATGCTATAGCTCTATGATATATGTGCAGGGTCGAACAGTAGTACTCAACCCAATATTTTAGGGCACCAACTAAGGAGGCTCGATTGTACCCTCATTTGTACTACCTGATTACCCAGGTACAGGAGAGTATCTTCCCGAGTGTTGTTCTCGGTGTCACTATAGAAGTCAAGCGATCGATAGGTTGATCTAGAGCTGGTTTCAGGAGACCTAGGCGATTCTTGATATACCTGAGAATACATGGGAGTGATGGCCATGTACATATTCTATCTGATACAGTACTAATCAAAGGGGTACCAAAAAGGGTTACATATGTTTCCAACATGGTGAAACGTTTGTTTTGAATAACCCATGGAAACTGTTTGTATTTTTTGCTTGTATACTTCCTCAACCGCATTTTTACCCACTAAATGACAAATCTTTATGCTTTAAAGATGCTGGTAGTACATGTCTCTACCATGAGAAAAAAATTCCCACTGTTTTCATAGAGGAAAGATATTTGATACCACTTGTAAGGTACCATATGTATTATAATAATTAGAAACATAAATATTGCAACAAATACCAACAGAACAAAAAAATAATGAGAATAACAACACCAACAATAATACCTTTATTGAATGAAAGCAATCTTCACTTTCCTCTTTGAGGGGGCAACCTCCAACATAGCAGATTTCTATTACAATAATTCTCAAGATGAGTCTTTCTCATGCCTTATACTCTTTTTTATACTAATTCTATCTTCTAAAGAACATTCTAGAGGAAGATCTTTCTAGAAGCATAAGCTTCTATTAAGTCTTCTGACATTAGACTTGTTCACATTATTAAATAGGCCTTATTAACTAATGTCGTCATTTATTACATAGAAAATATATTATTCTACCTACGTGAGGGGTTAGGGAGGTTAGGTCCCTAACATCAGCTTATTAATATCTTCATCAAATATAGTTTGCATGGGGGCTTCACCTTTTTTACTAATATATTATCACATTAATTTATAAGGGGGGTTTTTAAATTGTCAAAAATAGATTCAATATATTGTAGCTATTAGGGGGGATTTGGGATACGGGGTGTTTATAGGTATTGGGAGGTATAAAAAGGGTATCTAGTAAAAATATGTGATATCTAGTAAAGATAAGGGTTTTCTTATTGGAAATGTGTATAGGGAAGATGGTTCAACAAAAGGATTCAACATCTAGTGAAATTAGATGTATTATTTGATATCCCATGAATGCACATGCTATGTCATCAGTTCACTAAGTGGAGACTATGCGATCGCTTGGATCCTACCTTCACGACTAGTCTATGGAAATTATCAGTATAAGAGAGATACCATTATTAGGGGGAACATGATGCATTGCAAATTATGTCTTCTCTCTATGGATCTCCATTCAGATTAAGGGGATTGTGGATATCATGTGGTTACTCTTCACTTGAGGCTATGTGTTGATCCATTTTATTGATTATAGCTTTATGGAGCCTACATATCGGTACCTAACTTACCTGTTTATTGTACTTTATATATATTTGAATAGGTTAGTATAATCACCCTATTGGTACTAGCACACCATCCCGTTGGTTTGATTATTGGATTAGGGTTTGTTGAAGAGATCATTATGGATCTACTATGTTCTTATGATTTGAACACTTATTTCATAGTAGTTTAAGAATCTATGTCATGTGTTGTATTTTTTTTAATTTTGTCTACTTGTGGTCTTTCACTCTATTTGAGTGGTTGGTTGTTCTTGGATGAACATATGGTATAGGAATATTTTTCATATGGTCTGTATTAAGGGTTTTTATAAATCTTATCATTTGATGATTGAATTAGGGTTTGTTGAAAAGTCACCATAGATCTAGTATCTTCTTATGATTTCAATACTTATTTCGTAATAGTTTAAGAAGATATGTTGTGTGATGCCTTTCCCCCTATAAAATCACTAAATATAAGAAAAATAGTCATGCGATCAACATAAACTCATTGTGTTAGCATTGAGTTTTAGATCTATTTTGGTGATTTGGTTATTGGAATACATAGGGATATTTATAGATCATATTGGTTTTAGAGCATGTTTCTTTCAGTAGTTATGTGGTTCGAGTGCATTATATTCTTACTTGACTCAATTATTGTAAATATCAGGGAGAGGTGTACCTTTTACATCTAGAAATCAAAACAAGAAGGGTAAAGACGTAGATGTAAGCCTCTAATATAATGGACAAGAACAAGGAAAGACTTGTCAATGCAGAGAAGATAGAATTTGTAAGGTTGGAAGCTCATGTTGTTGACACTTATAGGAGTATGGATTTATTGATGGCCACTCTTGAGAAAAATGTCACCCTCTTTCCAGAGCATCTCAACTCTCATGATAAACTAGAAAATAAAGATGAGTTGAAGAAAGAGAGAAAACCACTAAAGCTTGAAAAACAGAATTCCAATAACTAGTCTTCTTAACCCTGATTCAAAGTAGAATAAAAAATTGATATATAGCCCCTATGAATGTGAAGTAGACATAGTTAAGTCATATAATAAGCTCATGGTGACTTAATTAGTGAC
>JZKD02S0077100.1:153484-170957 GCA_000966675.3 Picea glauca
AACTGAGGGGCGCGCTTTGTGGAGCTGGGGGAAAATAGCTTTAAATTCACATTCGAGCATTCTCTGGACTTTGAACTGCAGACAGGGTTCCAACATAAAGGTGAAGCTCATTGGTACTTGGACCTCGCTAGTTTTGGCCAGTCTCCATACTGATGATTTGCTGCTCCTCGGTGACTCCAAGATCACTATTGATTGGCTGAACGGATTGGCAGACTTCCCAGTGGCAGCCCTTAATTGCTGGAAGGAACGGACCAAAAATGCTACTCTTCTCTTCAGAAATCTTACCTTCCAGCACATTTTCCGAGAGGAAAACAAAGACGCTGACTCACTATCGAAAAAAGCTTTGCTTCTTCCTCCGAATCAAATTTACTTTTCATTTTGGGAGGACGGTCATGAAGGCACTTCCTACAAAATAAATCTTTGATTTGATTCCTTCTTAGCATAAATCAGATCTTTGACTAATTTGTCGTATTTGTTGAGCCATCGATGGTGTTGAACCAAGTATTTTGTGAATTTGCCTTGATCCGCTGATGTATTGGAAATCCGACATGTAAACTTTTATATCCTTTTGAATATAAAGAGCATTTTTTTCTCGTGGAAAAAAAAAAATTAAAAAACTTAATGTATAATTGACATAGTTTTATTTTGGGTAGATAATAATTTTAGAGTGTTAATTGGATTGAGTTTAATTTTTAAGAACATAAGATATGATCTTCTCGACTTAGATTTAAATTAGATTTAAATTTTGTTTGTAATATATTTGTTTAAATTTTTGTTTATGATGAATTTGTTAAAAATATCATTTATTATCTCTAAATATAGTATCATTATTTTACTATACCTGCCTCATGTAGGTTATATAGTGTTTGACCACAAATAAAAAAAAATGTGGTTGATTTAAATCAAATGTTTTAAAATTTCTGCGTTAAATTTTGATTTTGAAAATGTTGAAAAGAAATTTTATATTAAATTGAATTTTTTCAAAATAAAAAATAAAAAAAATTAATTTTTAAAATTGTTTTTCTAAAAAAATTTATCTATATGTGATATTGTGAAAACAATAATAATAATAATAATTAAAAAAAGTTTAAATTTACACTTTTGTATGTGGGTACTAGTTTTAATGACAATGTATTCAATGACTTCACTCTCTTGCTTGAGTCCTAATCCATATGTAGGGGGCATTCAAATCATGGATTTTGCATCTTGTCTAAGGCATGAGGAGCTTAGGGAAACTAAAATGAAAAGATATAATGAAGAAGAGCTCCACAACCCCCTTTTGATCAAGACTAAAGCACCCAGGCCTAAGGATGTTATAGTCATCCATGACACTCTTTCTTTGGATAGGGATGTAGCCCTAATTTGGGAAGAAAAGCAAATAGAGGCTATGGAACACCTTTAGGATACCTTGAGACATCACAAACCTACCACGGGAGATGGCACTCTTTACCTCGTGACCTCCAAGTAATAGAGCCACATTCTTCCAATGCCTTATAGGTTGCATTCTTTAGAACTCCCTTATACAAGGAAACCATGAGGAGGCTTAAGACTAAATGGATTAGATTGAAAATGAATCCCCCTCTCCTCCTCCCAATTTCACCTTCAATTGATATATTCGGGGACAAGGAAAGGAAGAATGGGAAAAGATAGAAAGGACCAAAGGATATTGTGAGCAAGAGGCCATTACTAGGTATACAACTTGGGACATTACACAAAAGATTAGTGAGCAATAGCAGAAGTGATTACAGAGGGTACATTTCATCGTTTGTGTTGCAAAAGGGTGTGCAAAACCTTCAACTAGGGGGTAATGATGGGCCTCAATAATGCCTATCAAAGGGCCCATGAAAGGAAGACTTTTTGACTACTTATGTACCTAAGAACTCACCTTTTTTACCATGCCTAATATAAAATGTGTTTGTTTTGAAATTATTTAATGAATTATTTTGAGTTTGAGATATGATGAGTAATGCTTATGTTTTTCCTAAGTTTCATGATAAAATTGTATGTGTAGTCTAACCTCCACAGGTCAAACTACTCATAGATGAATGGAGATCCCAACACATGGAGAGAATCAAATAATCTTTTCCTCGCCTATCACAAGATTCGCTACCAAGATATTAAAAGCCATTATCTTCAAACTTAGACTTCAGGGATCCAAAGGACAGCGAATGAAGAGAAGGATTTTGAATGAAGGAACATTGATTCGGATTTAGGAGAGGAATGAACTGATTAACAGATTGAATACAATAAACACAAAGATATGGAGAACAACACAGATATACAGTGAACAATATCTTCTATTGAATAAATGAAATAGGTTGAAATTGTAAAACTGCAAAACTGAAACAACTTGCTCGAATGGTGGTAGCTATCTCTGAAAAGTGATGTGGATACTATGTGCACTTGTCTGAGAAGAATCATTACAATGAGGCTCCAAATTCCTTTTTAACATTACTCATGAATTCCAAAACCCTATACATCCAAAAACCTAACCCTAGGAGATGAAACACCAAAAGTTATGTGGGCCCCTATGGGTAAGTTGGTACCTCAACTTCCCGGGGTCGTAAATTTTGCATACGACCTCCGTTTTAGGTGCGTGATAGCCCGTTGGAAAGGTATTTTAGAGAACTACGCATTACGTCGTCAAACTTTGACTACAACTGCAGTTTGACTGTGGCGAGCCAAAAAAACACTATCTAGGGCCCCAAAATGGCCCTGGAAGTACAGAAAGATGTGTTGACATGAAAACATACAAAATAAGCCAGTTGGATTAGGTGGGAGGCCACCAGTATCCACCTGGAAGATGTGTAGGGCTTCAGACATCCCTAGAAGTGTAGAACCCACAATTACAAAGAAGTACAGAATAGTGTGCTAAACTAAAACTATTAAGAGGATTCGGTTGGAATAGGTGGGTGGCCACCAATATCCACCTAGATCAGTCCTCCCCCCTTAGGAAGAAATAGTCTCCATTGTGTTGATTTCCCCCATCGGGTGAGGAAACTTTTACTGGATTTGGCCCCGGTTGAACCACTTGCCTTGGTGTAGGAGCTACCCTGCCTTGACAACTTGATAAAGTTGAATCCTCTCCTGACGAGTGTCCTTGACCTGTGTGTCCACTATCTGATCAGTGGATGCATGTTCCATGTAGTCAGGGTTGATCTCTATTGGTGTCAGTTGTTTGGCGATCTCTCATGTGTCCAATAATGGTGGAAAATATGGCCGAATGAGGTCCACATTGAACACGGGGTGCAAGACAAGGAAGGGTGGAGTGTTGAGCTTAAAATCATTGCTACCCACAGACTTGGTGATAGTGTAAGGCCCATAGCGAAGTGGGTGGAGATTCCGATGGGACCTTGTAAAGCACTCTTTCTACAAATGTAACTAGACCTTGTCTCCCACCTGAAACTGGTGCGGTACCCTGTGTTGATCATGTCGTTGCTTGTACTTAGCATTGGCTTTCTGCAAAATCTCATGGACTTGTTGGCGGATGTGTTGAATCTGCTCAATGAATCTGGTGGCTTTGTCGGTCTCAAACTGAGCATGGGAATATTCATGTGTGGTTGCAAGAGGTAGTGCAACATCAATGGAACCCAAGGGTTGGAATCCCAACCCCACCTGAAATGGACTATGGTCGGTGGAGCTATGGAGAGCCATGTTGTAACTGTGGTGAACATAGGGGAGACTCTCATCCCGTGTACGCAGATGCTTACAGTTGTACATGCGCGGGATGTGCAGAATCATCCAATTGACAACCTATGTTTGGTCATCGGTTTGGGGGTGGAAAGCAGTGGATTTAGTGAGCTTGGTGTCCAACAGTGACCAGAGACTCGACCAAAATGTGTTGAGGAACCTACTGTCCCGATTAAAGATGATGGTATGTGGTATCCCAAAATGGACCCACACTTGTTCGAAGAAGAGCTTGGTAGTATCTGTCGTTGTGATGTTCTTCTTGCAGGCTGTGAGGATGGTCATCTTCGAAAATTGATCAACTACCACAAATACACAATCATTGCCTTTCTTAGAGGATGGAAGGCCAGACATGTAATACATAAATATGGATTCCCAAGGATTCTCAGGGATAGGAAGAGGGGTATATAGGCCTTGCTTCTTGATGGATGGCTTGGCAATGCCACAGGCAGTGCAAGATATGATATACTTGTTGATGTCCTATCGAAGTTTTGGCCAATAAAAATGTTTCTATAGAACTGCCACAATTTTCTCCACTCCAAAATGTCCTTCCATCCGATTGTAGTGAGCCTCCTAAATCATCTTTGCACGCTCTCTTGTAGGAACACATAGATGGACCATATTGCATAACAGTCCATCTTGAATGTGAAAATCCATGACATTCACACATGTACCCAAGAGCTGATAGGTGGTGGAAAAGTTTGGATCTTGCTGATAAAGTTGGGGCCACTCAGATGCATCATGTCCACAGGAATGGAGCACAGTGTTGAGTGCAGCCATGGAAGGTCGATTGAGGCAGTCAGCAATACAATTTGTGCTCCCTGTCTTATACTTGATGTTGAGATGGAACTGTTACAGGTAGGTGGACCACTCTCGATGGTGGTCATTCTGCAACTTCCCCTATGTCTATATGAACTGCAAAGGCTTGTGATCAGTGTGGATGATCGTCTCCTTTCCCATAATGTAATGTTTCCATTGACGACAGGCTTGTACAATGGAATACATTTCCTTGTCATAGGTGGGGTATTTCTGGACTGTATCTAAGAGTGTCTCACTATGGTATGCCACTGGATGATTGTGTTGAGTGAGAACTGCACCTACAGCATAGTCAAATGCACCAATCTTAATATCGAACGATTTTTGCAGATTGGGCAAGGAGAGTACTGGAGCTGAGCACAAGCGATGCTTCAGATCATCAAATGCTTGTTATTGTTCCTTCCCCCATGTGAAATTTTCCCTGACACCGCCCTTGTTCACTTGGCTAAGGGCCCATGCAATATGGGAGAATCCCAACATGAACCGTCTGTAGAAGTTGGAAAGTCCCAAGAAGCTCTGAAGCTCGGTTAGTGTGTTCAGGGTTGGCAAGTCACAGATGACATGGATCTTAGCTAGATCAACATGTACCCGATGCTCATCAACATTGTAGCCCAATTATTGGACCATGTTCATGCCAAAGGAGCATTTTTCCAATTTGGCATATAGTGTGTACTATCACGGAGTCCTCAAAACCTGTTGAATATGCCGCATGTGCTCCTCCCAAATTTTGTTGAATATGAGGATGTCATCCAAATATGCCACCACAAAAGAGTTGGTGAAGGGTCTCAATACATCATCCATCAACCTCATGAAAGTGTTTGGTGCATTTGTTAATCCAAAGGGCATGACCAGCCATTTGAAGAGACCTTTTTTAGATTTGAAAGTTGTCTTCCATACATCAGTTGGTTCGATGGGAACCTGGTAGTAGCTAGACTTTAGGTCAATCCTGTTGAAGAACTTTTCCCCCTTGAATTGGTCAAGAAGGCCATCAATTCTGGGAATTGGGTACCGGTTCCTGACTGTGATTTTTTTAATGCTATGTAATCAATGCAAAGTTGCCAGGTCCCATCCTTCTTCTGCACCAGTACAATCGGGATTCCGAAAGGGGAGGAATTGGGTCTGATGTGCCCCTTTTGAAGAAGCTCTTGGATATGACGCTTGATTTTGTCATTTTCCATCAGCAACGCTACGATAGATTGGTGCATTAGGCAGAGGTGCATCAGGGGTTAGATCAATTGGATGCTTGACTTGGCAGTGTGTCGGTACCCCAGTGGGTGAGGAGAATATGTGTTTGTACTCTTCCACAATATCATCCACTTGCTTCTGTTGCAAAGAGAGGCTCTGTGTAGAGGCCACGGATGTGGTGGAAACCTTCTACTTACTGTGAGCACGGATCACAAAGAAGATGAATTTCTTGGTCTATGAAATGACCTTACTGCATTGCTTAGCAGAGATTAAAGAAATAGTAGTAGGTGGTTCTACCTCTAGTATCATGTACAATTGTCTACCCAAAGTAATAATAACAATGCAGGGTCTACACTCATACACAACATGATGCTTCCACAATTATGGATGTCCTAAGAGAACATCACAAACTTCAAGGGGAGCAATATCACACAATACCTCATCTTTGAAAGGCTTGATGTCATAGGGAAGATGGCACTGTTGGATGACATGGAGATCTCTTCCTTGGTGAAGCTAGTTGATGGTGTAGGGATGTGGGTGTGGTGTCATCGCAAGTACAACCGCTTGATGACCTCTGTTGAGATCAGGTTCTTCTTACTGCCGCTATGGACAATTAAATGAAGTGGATCCCCCTTTACCCACATCTCTGAGTGAAAGAGGCATTCCCCTTCCTCTGGTTCTTCTGGCTCTCTTGGCTAGACTTTGTTGGTAGTGACAGTGTCACTGGGTTCAGCATCGATAATCCGCTTCCTCCTTCTAGATTTTATTTGGAGTCTGAATCGACCTCTGACTTGGAAGCCTTCAACTCGGCCACGAGTGACTTCTTGGAGTGGCATTCTTCAGTGTTGTGCCAAGGGATTTTATGGTATTCACACCATTTTCCCGTGTCCTTCTTCGTCTTCTCATTACCCTTCTTGTGTTGTGGCTTGGACTAGTTGTCCTGAGAGTGGCCATATTTGCTCTATCCCTTGTTGTGTGGGTTGGGGCCTCCTTTGCCCTGCTTCGATTGTGAGTAGTTTGCATATCCAAACTCTCGCCTCTTCTACTTAATTTTTTGCTCGATCTTGACAACATATCTATAAGCCGTACCCAATGAGGTGATGTCTAGAAAATCCATTTATGTTTGGATGTATATATGCAAACAACCATGTTACTTGAGCACCATATGTCGCTCAGAGTCTTTGATACCCAATTTGGTGCGCAGGGTATAGAAAATATTGGTGAAAACTGGTATTGTTTGGTCCCTTTCCTAGTGCAGGGTGGTCCATCTGGTCTACTGGTCCTCGTAGCTTACAATAGGTTAGTATTGTTCTTTAATGGCATCCCGGAAGGAATCCCATGTAGGGGCGACCAAAAATATTGCAGATTCCTCTATGGCCCTTTGCTCAGAGTAAGTATCCCACCAGTCCTTTACATGGGAGACAACCTTGAGGAGTGCAAAAGTAATATTTTCCCTATCGAAAAAATTGTGGACCGAAAAATACCCTTCAAGCAGATTCAACCATTTATCTACAGCATCTGCATCTATCGGTCCTTCTAATAATGGAATATCAAAATTTACCTATACCTTGAAGGGGGTTGCATGGCCACTTGATGAACATGCTTCTCATGTGGGTAGTCGTTGAAGGACCTGTGCAAAGTTGTCCATCCTTTTGTTCCTTTGTCCCGCAAGTGCTTCCTCGAGCAACATTTTAAAAGGATCTCTTGATCCATCATATTTCTTTTCATTCCCTATGAGTTGTTGTCGGGATCAGCATGGCCGATCTTGCAAGGGCTCGATTGGTTCGAGTCCCAACTTCTTGTACCTAGATCTTGTCGAGGACATGCACGAAGAAAAATAAATGAAGAGTGGACCACTCTGATACCACTGATCTAGATTTAGGAGAGGAACGAACTGATTAATAGATTGAATACAATAAACACAGAGATATGGAGAACAACACAGATATCCAGTGAACAATATCTTCTTTTGAATAAATGAAATAGGTTGAAACTTTAAAACTGCAGAACTGAAACAAATTGCTCGAATGGTGGTAGCTATCTCTAAGAAGAGATGTGGCTGCTACATGCATCCATATGAGTAGAATCATCACATTGAGGCTCCAAAGGCCTTTTTAACATTACTCATGAATTTCAAAACCCTAGACATCCAAAAACCTAACCCTAGGAGATGAAACGCTAAAATTTATGTGGGCCCCCATGGATAAGTTGGTACCTCAACTTCCCAGGGTCGTAACTTTTGCATACGACCTCCGTTTTAGGCTCGTGATATCCTGTTGGAAAGGTCTTTTCGAGAAATATGCATTACTCCCTCAAAATTTGACTCCGTCTAAAGTTTGACTGTGGCGAGCCAAAAAATTATTTTTTAGGGCCCCAAAACGGCCCTAGAAGTACCGAAAGATGTGTTGACATGAAAACATACAAAATAAGCTAGTTGGATTAGGTGGGACGCCACCAGTATCCACCTGGAAGATGTGTAGGGATTTAGATAGCCCCAGAAGTGTAGAACCCACAATTACAAAGAAGTATAGAATAACGTGTTGAATTAAAATTATCAAGAGGAGTGAGTTGGAATAGGTGGGTGGCCACCAATATCCACCTAGATCAAACGTTGGGGAGAAGATCCCCACAATTTCTCCTTGATTTAAGGATAGGGTCAAGATTTCTATGAGTATAAATAAACCTCAAGGAGTAACCTTGATGGAGAAATTTTTTATAAGATTGAAGTATTGTATCTTTTCATTTTACTTAGAGACTTCAAAGCTTGGGGCTATGCTCCATTGATGTACTTTCTATGATTAATCAATAAAGATTATTTCTTTATCATCTCATTAGTCTTTTCTAGGTTCCTTGTGCTTCTTAGGTAGGGCCCACTCAAGAGGGATCAAGGAACCTTTTGTAATTTCCATTTCATGTTGTTGTGTTTTAGCTTCATCTTTTAGTTATTTTAGGTAGTTAATATAACCAACACATCATTTTGTTCATGACTGTAGTGTAGATCTATTTCACATGCTAAATTATGTTTATGACTATAATGTTGAATTATTGTAACTTTGAAGAATATTCTAATTATATTTGAGTTATTATCTTATAGATCAAATCCCCTTTTGTGGATTGATCATGTTGGGTCTTGTATAAGATCAAATCCCCTTTTTTGGATTGGTCAAACCATATTTATATGGTGGTATTTGTAAATTCATCCCCTAGTTTTTATAAAGTGGTTTTAACCACTTCTAGAAGAAGTCGGCCCTACCATGTGAAGAGACATAACCCTAGTGCCTCCTCAACTAGTATTTATATGTGAGGATGGTGCCTCACTTACACACTCACACTCACTCACTCATCTAATTTGCATATATTGAAGGCAGTTGCAGTTTCAGTTGCAGTTCCAGGAGGAAGGAGAAGAGAGGTGCATGCTTAGCTTGGTTTGTCTTTGATGTTTTGGTCCTAATCTTGGCATTGTATTGGAAATCTATTATTGAGGAAGCTATTGTTGGGTTTTCTCCCCCATGAGGGTTTCCCAGGATAAAATGTTGTGTAGCTTGTGATTGTGTTTCTTTCAGTGATACTCTTTATGTTGTTGTTTTGTAAATGCATTGAATGATCATGTAATTTAGAAATAACCTAATAACAACACAAAAACTTAACATGGTTTCAAATCTTGACTGAATAGAGCACCTTTCACTAGGTATCTAAAAATGTCACAATTGTTGTACAAGGAAATTAGGGATTTTTACTGAAGAGGAAATTTTGACCAAAAACTATCTTGGGAAGTGCACTTTTTTAGTGGCCAGATTCTCTATGAATTCAAACCCTAGTTTTGGTTGGTACCAGAAAACCAGGAAACCAGAACCAGTACCAGAAGTACCAGTCCATATTTGTGCAGGTCAATTTTCAAAGGGTAAAACTTGGAATTTTCTGAAACAGTCAGCTCCAACCAACTCACCTTAGCCCAGCGCATCTCCTCGTAAGTTCAGATTCATTTTACAAGAACTTTCATTTTCTGGTCATTTTCCTAGCTCCAGGTCAAGATGTCTACAAGAACCAAGCTTGTTGACAAATTAGAAGGTGTGGAAAAATTTTGTTCCTGGAAGTACAGGATTGGACTCATTCTTGAAGAGAATGATCTTGCAAAATTCATAAAATAAAATGTATCGAAACCCAAAGAAGATGAAGCGGAAGAGAAGTACAAAAAGGATATGATTAGGGTAAAAGAATAATTGCAGATTCCATTAAATACCACTCGATCCCTCAAGTGTCTTCTAAGAATACTCCAAAAGATATGTTTGATTCCCTAACCAGAATGTATGAAGGAAAGAACATCAACCGGAAGATGAACTTGAGAACCCAACTCAATAATACAAAGATGCAAAAAGGAGAAATAGTTCGAGACTATTTCTCTAGGGTTTCTCAATTTAAGGAACAGTTAGAGGAAATTGGAGACAACTTAGATGAAGATGAACTTATAATGACAACTCTTAATGGTCTCACAAGCGCTTGGGGTGCCTTCATTCAAACTATTTTTGCAAGAAAAGAGAAACTCCAATTTGACAGTTTATGGGAAGAATGTGTTCAAGAAGAAGAAAGAGTAGCCAATCGAGAAGTCTTCCTTTTAAGAGAAGAAGATCAAGCCCTAGCTGCTCATGATAAAGGAGGAAAGAAACAGTCTCATTTTCAAAAGGAGACCCACTTTCATAAATAATCTCACCCTCCAAAGAGATTCTAGAAATATCATAAGTGTCAAAAAAAGGGAAAAGATTTATCCTCTTATCAATGTTATCATTGTGATAAGATGGGACACATTGCTAAGAATTGTCATGCCAGAAGGGAAGAATACAAGAAGAGAAATAAAAAAAGACATCATGCTCATGCAGCTAAAGATGATGAGGCACCCAAGAAGTTGACTAAAGAAGAGATTGAAGATTATGTCTTGTTTTCATCTCTCTCAAGATCTGTGACACCTGGAGAGGATACTTGGCTCATAGATAGTGGTGCCTCTAAGCACATGAAAGGTCATAAAGACATTCTTTCTAGACTTACATAAAAGGACTTCCCCCAAAAAGTTTCGCTTGGAGATGATTATCAATACCCTATCAAAGAAATGGGAGAATCCACCTGCAAACTTGATTTAGGAACTCTGATGAGAATGAAGGATGTACTTTATGTACCAGGTTTGACAAAGAACTTACTTTCTATCTCAGCTCTAGATAAGAAAGGTTTTAGAGTTGTATTCATAGATGGTGAAGTTCTTATGTGGCCTAAAGGAAAAACTATAGAAGATGCAGTTGTTATTGGAACAAAAGAAGGTGGGTTGTGTTGGGCCCTTCGTTTTGATGGATAGAAGTTGTGCACGTCATATTGCAGATTCATTTTGGAGAACAAAAGTTGTGTAAGATACTGAGGAGATGGACAGCGGACAAAATAAAGAAATAGAAAGTGATTGGAAGGACAATGCAACATCAAGATTGAGGAAAGAAGTTGCAACAAGATCAAGAAGAAGAGAGAACTCTTGGGTTCTCAACCAGCAAACCTAAAGATCGGATTATATATATGAGACTGATAGGATTGTAAAAGCTTCATATTATCATTGTTGTTGTTAGGCTGGAGTGTTGGGATGGGATTAGTATTGTTTTTTATTATTTCTGAGCTAGAGTGTTGTTGTTATTGTACGAGAGTCACTGTTGTAATGGTCTATATTGTTAGCATAGATAAGTTTTAGAGATCTGGGTAAGAACCAGACTATCAATGTATCATATTTATGTATCAATCCAGATGTAAAAGAGCAAGAGACTATAAAATTGTCTCATATTTGATGAGGAGCATCCTCTGACTACTTGTGTATGAGAATCAAGCTCTGAGAAGAACTTGATATGTTAATATAATTGGAGGCCCAAATTTTGGATACATCTTGTGTATTTAGTCTTCTGAATATATATAGAATGTTGTTATGTATTATATTTTATGTCTGATATTCTTCAATTGCTCCTTATGAATGACGACACAACTCTGTTCTCTTTATTCTTAGTTAGGATATGTCCAGAACTGTTACAGGGTTAATCTATATTACACAAGACTAACATGAATCTTGATAACTCAAAGGTCTGTCTAAGTATTCTATGCGCTTCAGGTGAGACATATTCCCTTTCGGGAAGATGAGAATGTCAGTGCTCTAGACTAGTTCGGTACCTTTTGTTGGTAACTTAAGAAGGACCCTGGTCTTATCACTTTCACGCCAACAAAATGGTTATGTTATTGGGACTTGTGTTTTAAAAGGGAACCTGTCAGGAGAATGCTTCCACAGATCTATAGATCTGATATTTGGCAATGGTGGGAAATAAATTGTGATGCCTTTATATGGAAGGAAGCAAAGTTGTGAGGTAAAAGCTAGAGGAATACAAGAGATTCTGTCGTTTATTCAGAAAGATCGAGTGACCAGTATGAGATATTCTGGGTAAAATTCCCAGAAGAATTATTCCATTGGATAGATAGGCTCCAAGAAGCTCCAAAATTCCAAGAATGTGTCAAGAAGACTTGTACTTTGGATACAGATAATATCGCAACACTTCATCAGTTGGATCACCAGATCACGTGAGGAGTCAATTTTTGGGTTAATACGACTCTATAGGGATATATCATTGAATTCACGACTGAGAATCACCAATCTTTTTCACAAGTGAAAGAAATTTTCAAGAAAGGTGTGCATGGTAGACTGTTAAGGTAAATTCCCCTGTGGATCAAAGCATTCTTGATGGAGGAGGGGATGATACCTATTCCCTCAACTGAGATAATAGCCTAAACACCTACGCTTGGGGTAGGGTGATTTTTGGGTATGATCATGACCCGAGAAGGGGAAAGGGTTCTTTGACAGATGGGGGAAGATCAAGAAATGAGCGAGCCTTGAGGAGAGCTGCCATTGTTGAGAAGTGGTGGCACGGAAAGATAAAGAAATCAATGAAGCAATCTGAGGTGTTGCTGAAAGAAATCAAATCAAGAGGAACATATGAAATAAAGAAGGAATATTTGAGGAAGGTAAGAAGATAATAAAGACTAGCTAGTCTAAGATTACATTAGAGAGAAGCGCAGAGAGGAAGGAGTCCCCGGATGGGTGTACAAGAGGAAGAGTGTGGAGAATCAAGGGAAGACGAAGCAGATGTGGACCTTGTAGGAGATCAAGAAGATTCAGCCCCAATATTAGGAAACATCGGGAATCAGGAAGAGAACATTGCTCCAGAGGAAGAAAACGAGACCCCCCAAATCAAATAAACCCTCCCAGAAGTCAGTGGAACCAACCCCGAATCACCTGTCCCCCAGGTGTGCTTTATACCTGTGGTAAATTCTACATCGCATACTTATGCTAGTTATATTATGTTGCATTTAGTTATTCATAAGCAATTTGTAAGTGTAAACGTTGGGAGGATACTAGGATCCCCAGGAATATCATAACCAAGACCGTTAGGTTTCATTCTAATAGGAACAGTGAGACCCACAATAGTCAGAAATATGGGAGGATCGATCACCCGATACCCATAATTATAGGGTAAAGGGGACGAAGATGTAGAGAAACATTGGTTCTTATGTGAAGCCATCTAGAGGTCCAGAGGGACTCTCGAGGCTAACAAGTTGTACAAGTTAAAAGGTCACCCATTTGTAGCCTTGACTCACTCTACTGAAAGTCCTTGTGAGCTTTGGCATAGAAGACTAGCTCACATCAACTACAAATCCTTACCATATATAAGCAAGGTAGTTATAGGTCTACCAGAATTAAAGGTTGATCATGAAGGTGTATGCAAGGGATGTGCACAAGGAAAGAACAAAAAAATCCTTTTCCAAAGAGAGACAGTAAAGCAGAAGGAATATTGGAACTTGTCTAATCAGATGTATGTGGTCCAATGCCATCAACCTCTCTAAGCGGATATGTATACTATGTATCTTTTATTGATGATTACTCTCATAATACTTGGGTTTATTTCTTGTAATCAAAAGATGAAGTACTTGGAAAGTTCAAGGAATTCAAAGCCTTTATAGAAAACCTCTCTGAAAAGAAAATAAAGATACTCAAGTCATACAATGGAGGAGAGTACACTTCAAATTAATTTGGAATCTTTTGCAAAGATGTCGAGATTAAGAGGGAGCTCACCACTCCCTATAATCCTCAACAAAATGGTGTAGCAAAAAGAAAGAATAGAATGATTATGGAATCATTAAAGACTATGATTCACGGTCAAGATCTTCCAATGCACTTATGGGATGAAGCAGTAAGAACAATAGTATATGTCCAAAAAACATTATCCCATAGTGCACTTGGATTAAAAACCCCCGAAGAAATGTTCACCGGAAAGAAGCCAAAAGTAAGACATCTAAAATTATTTGGTTGTCTAGTATTTGTACACATTCCAAAAGAAAAGAGAACTAAGTTGGATCATTCAGGAAAGAAAGGATCATTTGTTGGATACTATGATGTCTCTAGGGCCTTCAGAATTTACATACCAGGTTACCATCGCATTGAGATCGGCAGAGATGTAACCTTTGATGAATATGCAACACTCAAAATATCAAGGAAATGTCAGCTTGAAGAAGTATATGAACAAGAACCTGTAGCTCCCAAAGTTACAGAACCCATGAAGGAAGTTACAGTTACCCCTGATGATGAGATTCCAGAAGATCATAATATGATAGAATCTTAAGAACCTCCCCATATGAGGATCTATCACAAGAGAAAGCCAGCTTGGGCGAAAGAACTTATTCAAGATGCAAAGAAGTATGGTTCCCTAGAAGGAATCATGAGACAAAGTAAGAAATCTAAGCCATTCTCCAGCTATATGGCCTTGATGTGTGATCTCATAGAAGAGGAACCTACTTTCTTTGAAGAATTTTTTCAGAAGAAAGAATGGATGGATGCCATGACAGAAAAATACTAGTCCATCATAAAGAATGATGTATGGGAAGTAGTTCCCAGACCAAAGAACAAAGATGTGGTATCTTCCAAGTGAATATACAAAATAAAACATTCAGCAAAAGGAAGTATTGAAAAAACATAAGGTAATATTTGTGGCTCGTGGTTTTTCTCAAAAGGAAGGTATTGACTATGAAGAAACATTTTCTCCTGTAGCCAGATACACTTCTATCATAACTATCATAGCTATTGTAGCTAAAATGAAGTGGAAGTTACACAAGATGGATGTGAAAACAACTTTCTTAAATGGTGTTATTGAAGAAGAAGTGTATATAGAAAAACCAAAAGGGTTTGAAGTTGAAGATAGAAAGACTCATGTATGCAAGTTGAGGAAATATTTGTATGGGTTCATGTAAGATCCTAGAGCTTGGTATGGCATAATTTGATGCAGGAGCATCACCATAAAATCTACATGGGATGACAACAAAACGCTTAGCGTGCCTTTTGAGTAAAATTTAAATTTTGAAAGATGGTGTATCTCAGAGAACCTCTGAGTAAAAGACGAATCAGAGAAGTTAATGGGAGGAGGTTGAACGATCACATCAAGACTAGAAGAGATTAGATCATCCTTTTCTCATTTGATTTTGGCGTGGATCTAAATAATCACCTTAAATTGTTTGTCACGGATGTTTATGTAATAGGACTTAGGTAGTTGTAGAATTTAATTTCGATCAAGTAGGTAGTTGGAGGAAACCCGAGAGGACCTCTTGTATAAGTAGGTGCATTGTATACCTTAATAAGGTTAGTTGTGGAATAGGGGATAGTTGTTACTGAATGTAAATTGTTTTCAGGTTGTAGCCATTTTACATTGGCATGAATATAACAGAGGGATATTGACCCAATGCATGGTGTCACTATTGTTTATAGTTTCCCTGTTGTTTTATGTTTTCATGAATGAATGAGTTATGTTATTGAAGTATGAGACTGTGAAGCGTTTGAATAAGTTTCAATTGTTTTCTCTTCATTGAGTTCATGCAAGGTGTGTATATAGTCCGCAGGGAGTGCATTGACAGAGTTTGTTTCGA
Organism: Picea glauca; assembly: GCA_000966675.3. NCBI lineage: Eukaryota > Viridiplantae > Streptophyta > Pinopsida > Pinales > Pinaceae > Picea > Picea glauca. Next base: position 169,151 of record JZKD02S0077100.1, read on the forward strand.
CTCGGAAGCTCAGAACAGATAGTGTGAAATTTCCATTGCAAAGAGTGCAAAGGGACTGCTGCAAGGTGTGCACAGTCGCCCGCAAAAAAGATAAGTCTTGCGTAGGAATATGTTGCAAGGAGTGCACACATTAGAAATTCAACTAAGTGTTGAAGTAGACGGTCTGAGGATTCAAAGGGTCCGAGGGATAAATCTCAAGAGAGATAGTGGGGAGAAAAATTTGAAAAAAACAAAGTTTTGAAGGTTTCACAAGACATCGACTAAGATTCATCCAGGGGGACTGGGATCATTCTGGATTGTTGGATCTAGGACGAAGCACATGAGATTTAAGTCTCTACATGCACATAGGAGAAAGGATTCACAAAATTCCCAAAGAGGCCAGGGACCGTCCATCATCCAAAGGGACGCGTGGTGACAGATCTAAGTATTTGGGTGAAAGCACTCTAGGAGAAACAAGTGCATAGGACTTGAAACTCACTAATCTCGAAGAGTCAAAGTGGATAGAAGCCATTAGATTAAGGGGGAGACATGCATCAAGAGATCATGTGTTTCGGGTAGAAGAAATTCGGGAGGAAGAAAATGTGTAGGTTTTGAAACTCTCGAACCTTGAATAGTCGAAGTCATTCATAGTCGTTGATTGTGAAGGAGGACACACGTCGGTAGATTTTGAACTCTAAGTGAAATCATTCCAGGAGGAAACCAACGTGAAAATATTGAGACTTCCGAAGGCCAAAATCCCGAAGTGGACTAGAGTCGTTGATTCGAGGTGTATATGTGGCAAAGATTCGGGTACAGAATAGTCTGGGGAAAAGCGGAGGTCGAAAGTGAGAACTCCCGAACCGTGAATTCCCTAAGTGAATCTCAATCATTGATCGAGAAGGAATCCAAGGGTCATTGATCTGGTCTGGGGTGAAAGTGTTGAAGTTTCATAGTGCCAAGAGGTTAAGCCTTGGGTCTTAGCCCAAGGTCATAGGGGAGGAAGGAGCTAGCATCTATCAATGCGATATTAGTTATGGGGATTTATAAGAATAGGACACGCGGACAATTGTCGATCAGAGAGCAGGAAAATTGACGGCAAGGAGTCATTGCAGTGAGCAAAGGAAAAATTAATGGTCGCGCTAATTCGCAGCCCATAATTTTCCAGCATATTTTATCTCAATGAGACAAGATATCAATGGTCGCAATCTAAAAGGAGACTAAACGATCACTTTTCCAATTACGGGGACAGAGCTCTTCAATAAAGAATGAGCACATTGGAAACTCGCAACTTATGTGAACCTTCGATCGACGGACAATCGGTGGCGATAAGATATTGACCATGAAAACCCTGAGGGTGATAATAGGGCATGTGTTTGTTTGATTTGAGACCAGTAAGGTCCCAGGGAGCTGATCCAGCTCGAGAACATATTTGAGCAATCCTAGACCGGGAGATCGCGCAGCACGGAGGAGGAAGAAGGGGGGGGTTGTTACACATTTTTTTTTCATCCCTATGACCGTTAATGATGTGAACCTATATGTTGCCTTCAGAGGGGTCAGTGGCCTGAGTTCCTAAAGAAAGAAGAGAGAAGAACTTTTCTTGAGAAAAGAAGTTGCATTCTCCTTTGTAAAAACCTTATTAAAGAGGATGTTCACAGGTTTCCATATGGGTAGGGTGCGAAAATGCTCATACGTGGGAAAAACGAGCATCTTCTCGATGCTTATAGAAGGAGAAACTTCCATGGTGAGGTGGCATCTGAATGGTTTGGATCTTACTCACTTTCATGATTTAGTGGGATCATCCTAACCTCCTCACCTTATCCTCTTCAAC
>JZKD02S0077100.1:177162-226069 GCA_000966675.3 Picea glauca
GGGGGGGGGTTGGGAAAGAAATATTTCTAAACCTGTATTCCATGGAAGAGTCACTTTTGAACATGACACCCTTTCACTTGCTTTGTGTCTAGGTTGGAAAATTCACTAGTCTCTTGATCATTCTCCTTTATAATATTACAAATTGGTATGTGATCCCTATTGTTGAGTCAGTGTTTCCAAGACAGTTGTTGTGTCGTCAATATGTTCAAAAAGATGTCCAACCCAAAAATCCTTCAATTGCGTCGGCCATTTATGCAGTCCTTAAGCCTTCTATTGCATTGGCCATCCCTGAGTCATTCCTGAATCACTTGTTACTCTGATCTACTTCAAATATTGTTACCCGTTTCATGTCATTGATGTGGGATGCATTAAGGCCCTCCTGTGACGATTCTTTTCCTGTCGACTTCAACTCATTATCCAGGAATTAGACTTAGAAACCAATAGGTACCTTGGAACTTACATGCCTCAATGGCAGGTTTCCTCGCTTTCGACAGTGGGTTTTCATTATTAACCTCTGATCGGAAGGTTCCGCCAAGTGTTCAACCTCAACTCATTGATTCACATTCGTTAGATTGTACTAGAGTACCTTGGGAGTCATTGACATTAATGGTGATTTCTCTCGCACTTGTTAATGGTATTCACTAACGACCAGTAATCAAGTGGTTTCTACCATGTTCGACTTTGACACATGTATTCGCATGGTTAGATTCGTACTATAGAGTGGTGGAGATGAAGACCCTGGATCTTTTCTGACAGATTCAGGTTGCATTGGAGTATTTTCAGTTTGTACTATTGCATAGATCCACATTGTATGTCTCGTGGCTATGTTCAAATTTGAGTCTTTAACACATAGATCCACAATGTATTTTTGGTGGCTACGTTTAGATTTGAGTCATATTGGCATGGATCCATAGTGTATGTTTGGTGGGCATGACCTATCTTACTTGACATGGATCTTCACATGTCAGTATTTATGCTCTTATTCAATTGTATTCTGACTATGGGAATGCCTACCTCAATGATGATATATTATTGTACTGTATTTCCTTGTTTGTTGGCAGGTTTCTAACCAACTGTTCTTTGTTCTCTACACACACTCGACAAAGTATTTCAGCTATCACTCTACTCTAACTTCATACTTTGGGGAGCTCTTTGTTACACATTATTTTTGTCATCCCTATGATCGTTAATGATGTGAACCTATATGTTTCCTTCAGAGGGGTCAGTGGCATGAGTTCCTGAAGAAAGAAGAGAGAAGAACATTTCCTGAGAAAAGAAGTTGCATTCTCCTTTGTAAAAACCCTATTAAAGAGGATGTTCGCAAGTTGCTATATAGGTAGGGTGTGAAAATGATCATACGTGGGAAAAACGACCATCGTCTCGATGCTTCTAGAAGGAGAAACTTCCATGGTTAGGTGGCATCCGAATGGTTTGGATCTTACTCACTTTCATGATTTAGTGGGATCATCCTAACCTCCTCACTTTATCCTCTTCAACTTATAAAAGGAGAGGAGCTCTCATGGAGAAAGTTATCTTTTTGGATTAGCTTGGATTGGATTGAGTTTTGGAGATTATTAGCCTGGCTAGATGATCCACTTTGTCAAGATAGATTGTGAATACTATCATATTGATGCTCTCAGAATTCTTGGAGTGGAAGTGTGTGGGGAACGAAGGACAGTTGGAAGGGACCTTACGAAATCAAGGCCATGGTTGTAAGCTCTCTTTCACATTTAATATGACACAATAATATAATTCTTTCCTATAAATTTTGTTGTGTTTTATTGTATGATTCCTTGATCGCATACATAGGTTTATATTGAGTTTATGCTATTACTATCACTTTGGTTGGTTGCGTTCTTTTGCAGGATCATCATTGTATGAGTGTTGGAATGAATCTAGGATGGCAATGGTGAGAGGAAGCGGTGTTTAAACGGTATGTCACCTATCCCTCTTTAGTTAGTAAATTCAATATCTAAAACTTAAGGAAAATGTCATGTTCTAGTGTGTTTTGTTCTAGATCTAGGGAGATCAGTTAGTGTCCGCACCTACTGATTTATCCAATAGCAAAATCCAATTTTTTTATAGGATAAATCGGTAGGTGTGGACACTAACTGATCTCCCTAGATCCACCTAGATCTAGAACAAAACACACCAAATCATGATGCTTTCCTTAAGTTTTAGATATTGAATTTTCTAACTAAAGAGGGATAGGTAGCATACCATTTAAACATCGATTCATCTCACTATCACCATCCTAGCTTCATTCCAATGCTCATACAATGATGAACCTACAAAATAACTCAACCAACCAAAGTGATGGTAATAGCATAAACTCAATATATACCTATGTAAGTGATCAAGGAATCATACAGTAAAACACAACAAGCTTTATAGGAAAGAATCATATTATTGTATCATATTAAATGTGAAAGAGAGATTACAACCATGGCCTTGATGTCGTAAGGTCCCTTTCAACTGTCCTTCGCTCCCCACACACTTCCACTCCAAGAATTCTAAGAGCATAGATCTGATAATATTCACAATCTATCTTGACAAAATGGCTCATCTAGCCAAGCTAACAATCTTCAAAGCTCTATCCAATCCTAGCTAATCCAAAAAACTAACTTTCTCCATGAGAGCTCCTCTCCTTTTATAAGTTGAAGAGGATAAGGTGAGGAAGTTAGGATGATCCCACTAAATCATGAAAGAGAGTAAGATCCAAACCATTCAGATGCCTCCTCACCATGGAAGTTTCTCCTTCTAGAAGCATCGAGAAGATGCTCGTTTTTCCCACGTATGAGCATTTTTGCACCCTGCCTATATAGCAACCTGGGAACACTTTGCGACCTAGCTATGGTGCAGCCTGCGAAAATCAGGCATTCTCGCACCCTGCTTATATAGAAACCTGTGAACATCCTCTTTAATAGGGTTTTTACAAAGGAGAATGCAACTTCTTTTCTTAGGAAAAGTTCTTCTCTCTTCTTTCTTCAAGAACTCAAGCCATTGACCCCTCTGAAGGCAACATATAGGCTCAAATAATTAACGGTCATAGGGATGATGAAAATAATGTGTAATGGGGGTCTTCATCAAGTGGTATCAGATCCATCAAGAACTCAAAGTTGTACTCTGTGAGTGAGAACCAGTCAGCACAATGCCACTGAGGAGACGCGTGGAGCCGCTTGTAGCCAATCAAGCAGTCAAAAGGGAAATGAGAGAACTGTGTGCAAGGTTGGAAGCAATGCAGAGAAGAGAACCTGATGCCGGAGACATCGGTGAAGCAGAAAGTGAGGAGACATAAGTTGAAGAAACTACAAGGGGGTATTCTTCGGAAGAATGTGTACTGAAATTTGTTGTGAAGTTGGGAGCTAGGGAAAATATAGACATCCCAATGTATGAAGGAAATCTAGATGTTGAAGAGTTGCTGGACTGGATAAGGTCCATGGACAATTATTTCAACTATGAATATGTCTATGAGGAAAATAAGGTGAGACATGTTGTCACCGGACTTAAAGGGCATGCAACATTGTGTGGGATGAACTGCAGGCTGATAGGAGGAGCAAAGGAAAACAGAAGATAAAGAGTTGGGATAGGATGGTAGCCAAGCTGAAGGCTAAGTTCATGCGCAAGTATTATCAGATAAATCTATTCAGTAGGATGCAGAACCTAAGACAGAAAGGAATGATGGTGAAAGAGTACACAAAAGAGTTCTATAAGCTGAACATCAGGACTGGACAGAGGGAGAGAGATGAAGAGAAAGTTTTCAAGTACATAAATGGCCTGAGATATGAAATCTAGGATGACATTAACATGATGTCGGTGAGGACAGTAGAGGAAGCATATCAATATGCATTGAAAGCAGAGGAGAAGTTGGCCAGAAAACAAAGCCAGCAAGGCAGGGGTAGAAGCCCGAACAGGGGTAAAGGAGTTTCCCATGATAAGGCACAAAATCCCAAGGGTGAGGATGAGAAAACCCTCAGTCACTCAGAAAGAGGAGGAATCTTCAGAGGGAGACAACCTGGTGGAAGAAATTATTTTTTCAAAGGAAGAGGAAGAAGAAGAGGAGGAGAAATAATATGTTATACATGTGGAAAACTAGGACACAAGTCTTGGGAGTGTCTCGAGAGAAAGAAAGAAAGAGGAGGTGAAGCTCGCATTTCAGAAGCACGGAAAAGGAATGTTGAAGCAGAAGGTGCAGAGGATAGAAAATCTTTGATGCTGAGGAAGGTTCTCTTGAAGCCAGAACCAGAAGTTGAAAAACCAGTGCAGAGGAACAGTTTATTCAGGATAGCTTGCAAGACTAAAGACAGAGTATGGAAGGTGATAATTGACAGTGGGAGCACTGGAAATCTAATATCCAGAGAGATGGTGGATAAATTGGAGTTGGAGACAAATGCACATACAAATCCATACATGGTCTCATGGTTGCAAAAAGGACACTAGGTAATGGTAACTAGACAATGCCTTGTTGAATTTAAAATAGGTAGATAGGGATGAGATTCTATGTGATGTAATCCCCATGGATGTATGTCATGTTTTGTTGGGAAGACCATGGAAGTTTGGTGGGAATGTCATTCATTATGGGAGAAAGAACACTTACACTTTGGAAAAGAATGGTAGGACACACATGTTGTTTCCAATAGAGGAGGAGAAAGTGAAGGAAGAAGTCAGCACAAGCATACTTCTCATGAGTGGGAAGGAACTCCTGAGTGAAGTCAAAAAGGAACATGAGATGCAGTTTGATGTGGTGAGGAAACCCAGATTTGTCCTTACGAATACTTCTATGGATGATTTTCTTGAAGAAGTTCAGGAGCTATTGAGGAATTCCATTGACATAGTAGTGGATGAGTTGCCTAACTCATTTCCACCTATCAAAAGTATCAACCATAATATTTACTTGATACCAAGAGAAACTCTTCCGAACAAAGAAACATACAAACTAACACCTCAAGAGAATGAGGAGGTAAAGAAACAAGTCCATGAATTATTATACAAGGGTTTGGTTAGAGAATGCTTGAGTCCATGTGCAATACCAACTATGTTGAGTCCAAATAAATATGGAAGATGGAGAATGTGCACAGACTCAAGAGCCATAAACAAGATCACCATTAGGTATAGATTTCCTTTGCCTAGGATGGATGACTTAATGGATTTCTTAAGTGGAGAAAAAAAAATTCAAAGATAGATTTGAAAAGTTGATATCACCAGATAAGAATGAGAGAAGGTGATGACTGGAAGATAGCCTTTAAGACAAATGAGGGGTTGTATGAGTGGCTTGTTCTACCATTTGGATTAAAAAATACCCCAAGTACTTTTATGAGACTGATGAATGAAGTATTGAAGGATTTCATTAGTAAGTTTCTGATTGTATATCTGGATGATATATTGGTCTTCAGTAAAACTGAGGAAGAGCATTTGAGTCATCTGACATTAGTAATGAGGAGACTACAGCAGGAGAACTTGTTGATAAATCTGAAGAAGTCCTATTTTATGAAGACATAACTCATTTACTTGGGTTTTGTGATCTCTTCAAATGAATTGAAGGTGGATCCCAAGAAGGTCAAAGAAATCAAATAATGGCCATCACCAAGGAGTATGTTTGAAGTGAGAAGTTTCCATGGATTAGCCAGTTTCTATAGGAAGTTCATTAGAAATTTTAGTGGGATTTGTGCACCAATGATGGATATAGTGAAGAAGAGACACAAGTATTTTAAATGGATAGAAGAAGTTGACAAGAGTTTCAATATTTTGAAGGAGAATATAACAGAACGAACAATTATGGTCTTGCCAAATTTTGGGAAAACATTTCAAGTGAGATGTGATGCAAGTGGAGTTGCAATTGGAGCAGTCTTGAGTCAAGACAATAGCCATGTTGCATATTTCAGTGAGAAGTTGAATGAGACTAAGGGAAAGTACTCCACATATGAAAAATAATTTTACGCCATAATTCAAGCCTTGAAGAAATGGAGGCACTACCTTTTTCCAAAGGAATTTGTCTTGTATAGCGATAACCAAGCTTTACAATTCATAACCAGGCAGGAGAAGTTAAACCAGAGACACGCTAAGTGGATAGAGTTTATGCAAAATTTCAATTTTGTCATTAAACATATTTCTAGTAATGCTAACAAGGTCGTTGATGCATTAACCAGGAGATGTTTGATTCTACAGTAATTTCAGGTCAATACCTTAGGGTTTGAACACTTTAAGGATATGTATTGTTATGATCCAAAATTTAAAGAAGCATATGAAGCATGTGCAAACCCTGTGCTCAGAGACAGAAGCCAGTGGATAGAGTACCTGATTCAAGATGGATTTTTGTTTAAAGGTTGTCAATTGTGCATACCAAGGTGCTCGATGAGGGAAAATCTATTGAAGGAAAAACACGGTGGAGGTCTAGCAGGACATTTTGTCCATGACAAGACATTTGCACAATTGAACAACTCATACTATTGGCAAGGTATGAGACCAGAGGTAAAAATGTTTGTGAACAAATGTAAGATTTTCCAGTATGCTAAAGGAAAGAAATAGAACACTAGATTGTATCAGCCATTGCCCATTCCAGATAGGCCTTGGGATGCAATAAGCATGGATTTTGTGTTGGGATTTCCAAGAACCAAGAGGGAAGTGACTCCATATTTGTGGTTGTTGATAGATTTTCAAATATGGCACGCTTTATCCCATGCAGAAGACCAATGATGAAACACATGTTGCGAATTTGTTTTTCAAGGAAGTTGTGAGACTTCATGGACTGCCCAAGAGCATTGTCTCAGATAGAGACACTAAATTTGTTGGTCATTTCTAGAGAACATTATGGAAGAAGCTAGGGATAGAACTATCTTTTATTTCAGCATATCACCCTCAGACAGATGGACAAACTAAGGTGGTAAATAGGAGTTTAGGAATTTTGCTGAGAAGTTTGGTCACTGAACATCAAATCCAATGGGATCAAACTCTGTCTAAAGAATATTTTGCATATAATAATTCACCAAATAGGAGTACAGGAAAAATCCCATTCCAGATAGTCTATGGGATGATGCCAAGAGGGGTATCAGAGTTGAGAGACATGGAGCAGAGTGAATTCAGAAGTCCTGGAGTAGAAGACTTCACTGCATAAATGCAGAAGCTTCATAATCAGATCAAGGAGAAGTTGCAGAACAACAATGCAGTGTATAAATGTAGAGTTGATCAACGCAAAAGAGAACTTCAATTTGAAATAGGGGATCAATTTTTAGCACACTTGAGGAAGGAAAGGTTCCTGAGAGGAACATATAACAATATGAAATTGAAGAAGATTGGGCCATGCAAGATCCTAAGAAAATTTGGTAACAATGCTTATGAGCTAGAGATACCAAAGGATGTGGGAATATCATCCATATTCAACATCTCAGACCTGTATCCTTACAGAGAAGATGACACGGAAATATCAGAATATTAAGAGAAGATTCAGTGGGAGAAGCAAATTCCTGTAGTAGAAAAGATACAGATGGAGAAGATTGTTGATCAGAGGATTGGCAAGAAGACCAGAAGGAAGACCTATTTTGAATATTTGGTCAAGTGGAAGGTACTCCAGTTGGGTAAGTGAAGTTGATATCTAGAAGCATGGAAGGTCAGTGCAGGAGATCATGGACAAGAGTCCATGATTTTTTCTACCCAGAGGAGTATGATGCAGGAGCATCGTCAGAAAATCCACATGGGATGATAGCACGATGATTATCATGCCTTTTGAGTAAAATTTAAATTTTGAAAGATGTCATATCTCAGAGAACCTCTGAGTAAAAGACGAATCAAAGAAGTTAATGGGAGGAGGTTGAACAATCATGTCAAGACCAGAAGAGATCAGATCATCCTTTTGTCATTTGATTTTGGCATGGATCTGAAGAATAGCCTTAAATTGTCTGTCATGGATGCTTATGTAATAGGACTTAGGTAGTTGTAGAATTTAATTTCGATCAGGTAGGTAGTTGGAGGAAACCTGAGAGGACCTTTTGTATAAGTAGGTGCATTGTATACCTGAATAAGGTTAGCTGCAGAATATGGGATAGTTGTTACTAAATGTAAAAAATTTTCAGGTTGTAGCCATTTTACATTGGCATGAATATAACAGAGGGATATTGACCCAATGCATGGTGTCACTATTGTTTATATTTTACCTATTGTTTTATGTTTTCATGAATGAATGAGTTATGTTATTGAAGTATGAGACTGTGAAGCGTTTGAATAAGTTTCAATTGTTTTCTCTTCGTTGAGTTCATGCAAGGTGTGCATATAGTCCACAGGGAGTTATTGTAGGTGGGAAATCCCTCCTACAGACTAGCATAAAGGGTTTTATCATGCATGTAGAAATGACCTAAAGTCTCCTACTTTTTACCAACATCCCAATCATAAACCCCATTATTCATATGCAAATACAAGGTTAAAGAGATCTAGTTATTGTACCTTAGTTTATGTGTTTGATGTCGATCCCTTTAACACTTGGTCACTTCTTGACTGCAACTCTCCTCCCAACGTTGACCTGCATTCATAAAAGACAAACAAAGAACTCCACATGCATATAATCTATAAACTAATGGGTTAGAGATTCTATCAAAATATAATCAAATTTAAATATTGACAATCTCATGTGGTGGGACAGGAAAAGTACTTCTTTTATTAATCTCACAAGAGTAACCTTACAATAGTGAGATCGGCCACTGCTCCTCGAATCTGGTCCTGGGCTCCTCTTCAACTGTGCTCCAAATGCTTATGTATATGCTTCTCTTCACACAATAGTTGCAAAAGGTTGGGGCAAGGGGAATACTAAATCGGGTATAGTTTCTTTGTTATGATTTTCCTCCTCCCAAATGGGACCCCTACCCCTTCTTTTATAGGCTAGAAAGGGCTAGGTATTTGGTCGAGTGACCAACTATGGGTGGTCAAACGGTTTAGTTAACTTACCCAAAACTATGTGTTATGTCTGCAACTTTCCATTTTTTGTGCTTTTTAGGTATATGCGGGTTGTAGTGGGTCAGCCAGCGTACACACACGTGCAGTAGTGGAGCAGGGTGCGTATGCCTTCAAAAAGAGTGTTTTTTAAGAAGTTGTTCAATAGTGGCTTGGAAAAGAAGGCAAATGAGATGGCATGATGCCAAGTAAGCATTTCTGGTGCAATTTAGGGTTATAATAGATGCCCCCTAATGTGTGAGTTCAGAAGAGCATCTAATGGCCGAAATATACTATAAATCTTCACCAACATACCAAACAAGTGAGCCCATGAACCAGAATTCGGGAGGTGCCATCTGCAAAATAACAATTTTCTCACTGAGGTGGGCATACCCATGCTCAGAATGAAATAAAATCATGGCTACCAATCAAATACACTGTATATCCATGTCATATAACTATATAAAGTGTAGTCGTGAGAAATACACAGCGGATCTACATCTCGAAATCAAAAAGATATACATGCATAGTATCCATCTTCAAGAAGCGAATAAGGCCTTATAGCTAGAGATGAGGCCTTCATAGCTCAAGCAACAACTTCAAATATTCACAACTCAGGTAGGAGTGTAATATGAGTGTACGACTTCACTACCTAGAGGTCTTCGATAGCTTGTCGGGAACGGACTAGAGGATTTTGATGATCAGGTTGAGGGCTTCATGGATTTTGAACAAAGACTTAATTGGGATTTCGGGATGACTGGGCATGAGGGTAAGAGACAATCTACAGAGGGGGCTGACTCAAGCTTGGTAATAACTTCCCTTGGACAATAGCATGACAAAAGATGAGACTCGGGAAGCATGATATTTTGACATAATTTCACGATGCAAGAGGCACCGCAAACTCTCCATATGTTTGGAAGAATAATAAAATAGAGGAGGACACAGCTCTATGTAGCGGGAACAGCTTCCTAAGGTCATGTTAAATCCCAAGGCTTGATGAACAAACAGGAGGATGTGGTTTGTCCAAGGGTGACTCATTGTGCTGCCAATAAAAAGAAAATACTTTTCCCTTCTTCTTTTTGGGGTATATTTGATTTTTTTTGTCTTTTTCAATAATTTTGGAAATCTTGAAAAAGAATAAAATAACGTTATGTTACAAAGGAGGATCGAGTGTTGTGGACATACTCATTCCAAGCACAAAAAACACATGAATTCTTAGGGAAAAGGGACATATGCAGGAAAATGACACTCGAGAAAAATCCTCCATGGGCCAAAGGTGTCAAGACGCAGAGGCAAAGTGCTACAGGACTTGCGTATAAGGCATGCTTCAGATGGTTCAATTGAGAGAAACATGGAGCCATCATTAGGCCAAAGACATAGGTATGCAAATGCGATTAATAAGACACACAATGGTAACGTCCTTCGATGTAATTTTAACGAGCCTAGAGAAGGTAAGCTTGGTGGTTTTTCATATTTAGAGAGTCTGAAAAAGCGTAAAAGGAGACTCTACTAGGGTACCTTTTTTGAAGATAGTCTAGTCAGTTTGAAAAAGGGGTAAACTAGCACTGACCAAATGTCTATTCAAAACCATTTTAACGAGTGTGATAAAGACAAGATCACTCGGCGATTTTTTCATTTTTAAGGAGTCTGAAAAAAGCTTAACTATGGACTCCGTCAGGAATGTTCTTCTAGACCATTTTAATGAGTGTGAAAGAATAATGTCACTCAACAATCTTTTCAATTTTAGGGATTCTAAAAATATCTTAACTATGGACTCCGTGGGGGTTCCTTTTTCATAAATTTAGCCCCTCTAGCCCGAAAAAGGGTTAAAATCATACCTGGGAATACTCTTCTAGGGAACCGAAGCTCCTAGAGTATACCTTTGTTCGTACACTTGACCATCTAGATCGAAAAATGGGTAAACTACTGTCGGACAGATGTGACTTTAAATTTCAGTTTAGTGAGTGTGAAGGTCAACAAGATCGCTCGACAATCTTTTCATTTTTAGAGGGTCTTAAAAGGGCTTAAAAGAAGACTCGTTATGTTCTGGGAGTCCCAAGGATGAGGTCAAGAGTGATAATGCATTATGAAAATGAAGTTCAAAATAATAATCAGGATAACCTAATAAGGAATCCCGAGCCTATAGTCATTAGTGACAACATGGACACCAAAATGCAGCCAGGATCTACCTAGGGCATCCATGTTAAGGTAGGCTCTACCACTAAAATACGACACTTCTAAAGTAGCAATGATGGTTCTGTGTCGCAAATTGGTGGGATCGATCCTATGGCGTAGTGATAAATACAACGAGATGCAGAAAGCAGAGGTGGAATCCTAACTTAAATGCAACAAGTTGGAAAAATGACCTTTTTACCAAAGGACCTTTAAAAAGACCCAAATCTCCAAAAAGTTTCCCAATACCCAAAGTAACATTTATCGTAACAAACCATAGAAAAATCCTAAACCATACTAAATGATGTTTAATTTAGAAAAAATGACACAAGGGTCCAAAAAATGAAAAAAAGTCGCCCAAAAAAACTATAAATGGAAGCTAGCAGCTCATTATCACTATTGCAAATTGAGAAATTGACTAAAAGCCAAAAATACCCCTTTGTGAAAAGAATTGATTTCAGGAGCTTCAATGGAAGAAATGAACTTCCGCTTGAACCAAGTAAGTACACACTAACCCCCCTTGCATTTCAATACTTCATTTAAGCATTTATTTTTGTTTTTTGAGGGGGCGTTAACCTTTAAAAAGGTCGGCCCTACGTACACGTGGGAAGTCTTATGACAGCCCGTGTGTGCACGCGTGCAGAGGAAAGATTGTATGCGTGCACACGTGACCGTGTTCATTACAGCCCGCGTGTACCCTCTAAGATAAGAAAATTTTAAAGAATGCAAGGACTAATCCCCCCCTGGACTTGTTAATTGCAGGATGTATGTTCACTGGAGGGGGAGGGAGCATGAGGATATTGATTTTTTGGTTGGTGAGGACCCTGCTGCTAATGCTACTGCCACATTGGCGCAATGTGGTTTGTTAAAGTTCTTCCAGTGTCCTTTCATGTGGGCACAACCTAGGCTATTGAATGCCTTAATTGATTACTGGAATCCTAACGCAAAGGCCTTTATGCTTGAGGGACAGTCATTGACTCCAACGACTGAGGATATTTACTTTCTGACTGGCCTCTCAAGGAGAGGAGAACCAGTTAATTTTCCCACTTTTCCCTCAGGGCCACAAAATATAGTGGAGTTGATTAGACTCCATTATGAAGTTGGTATAGATAAGATGGGAACTCAGGTGCCAATAAACAAGATCTCAGACCTATCATTAAAAGTGATAGTTTTTCTTATTGGGCAGATTACAGGATCTACAGTTTTGCATCAGGCTTCTTGTGCGCACATGAATTGTGCAATTCAATGCTTAAATGCACAAGTTTTTGACTGGAGTACCACTTTACTAGAATGCATGAAGAGGCAGCTTATAGAGTGTTGCATGTGGAGGCAAAGGAACTTTGGGTTTGGGACTATTCTTTGTGCTTTCTTCGAGAGAGAGTATAGAGTCTTAGCCCGAGGGAGACAGTACGAGGGCATATAGCCTCTTCTCCAGTAGTAAAAATATGGGTGGTGTTGTTGCCGCGACAGGGGGGAGGGAGGACTATTGAGGCCTTTGATGACAATTTTTTCGAATGGTGGTATCGGCAGATTGTGGTGATAGAGGATTATCCTTAGGTTGGAATTGACTTTTCCAAAGACCCTGACATGGGTGTACCTCTCGGAGTGGTACGAGGAGAGTTAGGTATGCTTTTTTTTTTTTTTTTTTCAACTTTATTTAATTTTTATGTTTTTTATATATATCATTTTTTGTATATACCAGAGTATCTGATAATTAAATATGTGTTATGTGCATATGTGGGGCCAGTGCATCCAGCGGACTTCATGAGGAACAGGTGACGTCCTTAACCAGAGGAAAGACCAGCTACAACTGGTGGACCAGTAGCAGCAGCGGGACCTCCAGCTGGAGAGGCTGAGAGAGTATTGAGATGGGTAGAGCGGAACTTTACATCTCTCACTCGTACATTCCCCATGGTAGAGATTGAGGATCTGTCGCCATCTATGCAACCTCATGTAGTGGGGGCACCACGGACATGGGTCCATCTTTTTCAGCGTTTGGAAAATGAAGTTGATCATTATAACAGGGCCAATAGGCCCTGTCCTTAGTTAGATTGGACTGCTTACATGCCAAGGGAACTACTTGTATATTTTTTAGGGCATAAGCCCCGTGACTCTTTACTGGACGTATTTTTGAGACGCTTGCATCCACCCATGTACTCTGATATTTTTTATATTGTATATGGATTTTTATGTCTTTTTATGTCTTATGGATTACATCTACTGTACAAATGTATTTACATGTGCATGTGTGTGTCTTTTTTATATGTGTGCAAGATGCCAATCTAATATTTGATTAGTTAGAGTATCGGTAACTTGATTTAATCTCCTAGGAACATGAAAATATGTAATATAATCAAAGCTTCGTTCTAAGAGATGTACCCTAAGGAATCGTTGGTGTAGAGTAGGATCATGAACATGGTAGACTCCATTTAACTGAGACACAACCAGCTGAGCATCTAAATAGACCCAGAGGTGAGAGATACCAAGTGACAAAGCATCATGAAGTAACTCAATAACTGCGTTGTATTCGGCAACATTGTTTGTGGTTTTGCCTAAACACATACCTCTTGAAGATAGCAATTGGCCCTGAGGTGTGAAAATCACCCAAGCTACAGAGGCAAGCCTCCGAGTGTGTCGGCTAGCACCGTCCACGAATCCAACGATCACCTCTGATTCACTTGACATCTGCCACAGTGAAAAATATGACATCAAAAAACGACATGTCCATAAAACCAAAAAAAAAAAAAAGTAATAGTACAAAGACTATACATATATTACAAAAAGTCACCCAAGGCGACCCACCTATGAGTAATACTTCTTGACGTAGATCCCATTTCTAGGCTCCGCCAAAACATTTCCCTCAAAGTCCACCAGATGATAAGCACCCTTCTGTAGTACTTCTTTCATGATGAAAGGTCATAACCACATGGGTTTGAACTTTCCTTCCCCCAGGGGATCCTTATCTTGGTCATAGACCAGGACAAGGTCGCCTTCAGATAAAATCCAAGGACGAACGGACCAATCATACTGACACTTGAATTTTTGTTTGTGAGCCTCATTAGACTAGGCCGCATCAGGATGTTGTTCATTGAGATGTTCGAGGTATAGTAACCGTTCTTCAAGTGGTGAAGTATCTGGCAATAATTGTACTGCCAAATTTAACAATGGGATCTGCATTCTATAGGATCTGGGATCTGAGTTCTATGAAGACCATCGACTTTTTGGATTTCGTCGAAATGAATTCCAAGTCGAATTCCTGGAGGATAACTATCCATCTACTATTTTTTTATGACTCATTGTGTCAATACGTATTGAAATGGATTCACGACGATAATGATGGTGGTCTTGCGAAACAAAATATAATGACAGAACCATTGGACAGCATGAATTGTTGCCAACGCAAGTTTTTCAATATGAGAATAATTGAGTTCTGGTCCAACTAGGCCTTGGATCAGGTAATAAATCACATATTCTGAGAGTAAATCATCCTCCGTAACTAAGACCATACCGATGGTCGACTCTGCAGCGGCCAAGTACAATAGGAAATATTTATTATAATTGGATGGTCGAAGCAGAGGGGTTGATATGAGGTCACTTTTCAATGTTGCGAAAGATCATTGAGAGGCTTTGTCCCAATGAAAAGGAACATCCTTCTTCAATAAACACATAAAACCCTTTGTGATCTCGGCATAGTTTGCGATGAAACTTCGTAGAAAATTCTCTTTTCCCTACAGACTCTAGAGCTGAGGTATGGTGCACGGGGGAGTCAATTGAACTATTGCCTCAACCTTGAGAGGATCGACCATGAACCCTGTTGTCAAAATGATGAAACCTAACAGATGACCTGAAGTGATGCAAAAATAACACTTGTTTGGATTCAAGCGGATTCGGTAGTAGCGACACTGTTCAAGGATAAGTTGGAGGTGTTTCAAATGATCAGCTCTCTTGCGAGATCATGATGCTAAATCATCGAGATAAGCCTCGACTATGTGTTTAAGGTCGTGGAAAGAAAAAGACACGGCCTGCTAAAACGTACCTCCAGCATTTTTCATACCAAAAGGCATATTATGATAAGCGAATGTACCCCATGGACAGATGAAAGTGGTTTTGTGTTGGTCTTTGGGTTTGATTTGTACCTGATTGTATTCCGAAAAACCATCCATGAATGAAAAGGCCTCATATCTTGTGCATTCATTGAATATCTATTCAATAAATGGCATGGGGAAATTATATTTTGGGCAGGCCTTGTTCATATCATGAAAGTTCATGCATACGCGAATCGTACCCTATTTTTTATTGACTGGCACGGGATTTGACACCCATTGAGTCAATTAGATGGGGTAGATGAAACCAACTTTAAGTAGTTTCTCTACTTCAGCCTTGATAGCTGCTTCTTTCCTAGGATTGATTGAATGAAGCTTCTGCCAGACCGTCTTGACATCAGGATAAGTCGTGATTTCATGTTCGATGATTATTGGGTCTATGCCTAGCATTTCCTCACAAGACCAGGCAAACACGTCACAGAATTCTTTAAATAAATCTATGTAGATTTGAATCTCCTCGGGGGAGAAGTTCTCTTCAACGAAGATATTCTCCACGAGGCCAGGGGTTCTGGAGATGTCAATAGGTATTGTTTTGACTATTGTTGCCATATTTCCTTCAGCGTAAACCGTGTGTGTTGCCAAAGTATTGATACGACAATATTTGTCTCCATTCATACTCAGAGTGAATTCTCCTGCTTCAATTCGTCTTAACTATGGGAGGAAGTAAGATCTATGATGAAGATCATCCCAGGGTCTGTCCAGAATAGTCATTACCACAATAATCGCTTCGTCTGAAGGCAGGACTAAGTCTAAAGAATCTGTATCAGTGAGGGAACCTTGAGCCCAAATAGGCTCGAGCACCAGATCTAACTCTTGTGTTGGAGTCGGATCGGAGTCAGCAAAATCTCGTTGAATGATCGAGTATGCAACTTCTGTCACGGACAAAGGCATGGCCATGCCATGGTGCTCTGTACCTTCCATCGTAGCAGATGGGGAAGGAAGAGTCCACAGATCATGAAATTACGTCATGTGAAACGACGATATTTGAAAATTTTCAGCCCGAGGCTGGTCAGGGAAAGTCGTCATATAATGGACATTGTCGGTCGAAGGCAGGTAATCGAAAGTACCCATCAATGATGGGCACAAAACAACCCCTACATTGATGATGTCAGGTTGAGGGTTATCAATCATCGAGACCGTGGAGACTCCTGATGAAGGGTCAGGATGAGAGAAGGATAACTGATCAATGGTCACAATCTTGCCCTCGTGAGGAAACAACAATACCCAGACAATTGTCACGACCGTTTCTTTCATAGAATAGGTCCAACTCCTTCCTAACAAAATATTGTAGTCGAGGGATGCATCGACCACTTCAACTTCGACACACACAATTTTTCCCCCTAACTGCACGGAGAAAGAGGGGATGATCCCATGTAGTCGTAAATAATGACCATCAAAAGCTATAAGTAGATTAGGTGATGGAGACAAAACGGTTTGGCCAATGGCCTTCCAACATGCCAAAGACATCACGCATGTTGAGGCACCCTCATCCACCACTGTACAGAAAATATTCTGGGTAAAATTTTTCGTGGTGTAAGCCACTACTATCTGAAAAGAGACGTCGTAAGGAAGATGAGGTTTTAAGTCAGATATATCAAGCATGATCATTCCTAGATTACAAGTCTCGGCAGAGCCTAAGGCAACTAACATGGCCTTTCTCTGGGAAGGGAAACTTTGGAGAAATTCCAAAGTAGACATCGCACAAGGGGTTTGTGATAAATCCTCCACCACAGAGTAGTTATGGGTGGCCCTTGTGTTTGGGTTGTAAGAAGCTTTATTGAACGCACCTTTTGGGATGCACGTCATTGTTTCTCCCAACGTCTTCTCAATCTGAAGAGGAAGAGGTGGGTTTTCGGCTTCTTTACCCTTCTCAGAGGTGCTTGGCTTTTCGTAATCATGTTCTCTAGTCATTATATAGGCATCACCTTTCATCATATACACATTTGACGACGAAAGATTACTTGAAGATGGAGGGGGTCCTTGATTGTCCCTTTCCATGCTTGAGGAGTCTTGAGTTAGATTTTTCCCATGTGGGAACGGGTTTGTTAATGCGGCAGGTTGTTGTTATGCCAATAACTTCTGGGCCTCCGCAAGCCGGGGGCACTGATGGGTCGAGTGGTCTTCCTTGCAAATATTACAAGGATACTTTGACTTCTTATTTTCATTTTCGCCCCTCCCAACATTATTGGTGGGTTTCTTATCCCCCTTACCCTTTTTCCATTGTTTCTTCTTTTATTTAGTTTGTTGCATGGCCTTTGGGTTTTTCGTTTGCACACTGTGTACATCCGACTTTTGGGTAGGGGGAGTGGCCAAACCAGTGGTTTGGTTGGCCGCTATCTGTTGTATCGACAATTGTTGCAATTGATTTGACAATGGATCAGCGGGCTTGGTTTGTGCTGAACCAATAATTCCATCAGCATGTGGTCCAGACCTTTGCCTAGTTTTGTCAAGGATTAACCTCGGTGCATCTGGAAAAATCTCATAGAGTAAACCAGACTGAGAGTAAATTAGCTCTAGATGTTGTGCTCTCATTATCGCGCCTTCCTCAAAAAACACTCTGGATGTTGCAACATATTTAGATAACTGAGGTACCAAAGACTTAAGGAACCACTCGAGAAAGAATGCTAGTGTGACTGGCACTTTGATTAAACTCTTTCGGCGTCTCCATTCTCGAATATGATCCAAGATATGGTATGCTTTTTTCTGCTCGAAATTGGCCAGCAATTCGGTGTCGGCATCGTATCTCATAGGTAATTGGAAATGGTTCAGGAAATCCATTGCCAATTTGCCAAAGGAAGAGTATCGTGAGCGGTCGATCTCAATGTACCATTTCGCAACACTCCCTATGAGAGTGCGTTGAAACAATCACAATTGAACGGAGTCGTCTCTTAATGAGTTGGATGAGCACCATAAGTGGAAGGTAGTCACGTGATCACCAAGATCTTTGTTAGGCTTGGCCTCAAACTTTGGAATGTTCGAAGGAAACTTGGTCGGCATAGGAGGCCAACTCGGATCATGACAGATGGGGTCATTTAAGAGCCTTGTCAAATCTAGCAAGTGCAGGGTTGCCAGAAACAGTAGTTTGGGTTATGGATTGTAGCCGATGAAAAAGGAGCCTGGGGTTTGACTGGCACCAAGTTACCAAGAAAAGTTAGGTTGCTGGCTAGGGCTCTAGAAATAACCATGACCATGACCAGCATATGGATTGGGTGATTGTTGAGACATCATATGTTGGTTCCCGTAATAGGACGTAAAGGGTTGAGCTTGCATCGCATTCCAAAGATTTTTGGAAGGGTTTCCCTCGGCTGATCCAACGGGCATAGGCGTTGGGCCTTACCCGGGGTTCCACTGGGTATGGAAATGGTTGCCCCCGATCGACATCCTTGGAAAGGGGACTGGTCCTTGCCATGGATTCCAAGATCCTTGTGAGGAAGGAATTCCTAAGTGTGCCCCCTGTGTAGGAAGAGAACCATGTACAGGATGTGGTTGTCCATAACCGGGGTTGCCCCTAGCCGAAACAGCAGCTAACGAGAAAGTTTTGTTACCAAACGCGTCAAACAAAGAGAAAGGTGTCAAACCAACTGGCATATTATAAGGAGGGATTGCTTGACTACCTACTCCAAACAATTTTATGTTAGGCTCGGCAGAGTGTTGAGGAACACTACTAAGTGAGGGCGACAAAGGGGGTATATGACCTCCGCCGTAAGGGAAAGAGATAAAGGGAGATGAATTTCCCCCAATAGATCCTTCCAGAGGAGCGTTGTAACTCCCTACCCCCAGACCCAAATTTTGTAGAATGGAGGAGGAAAGTACAATACTCATACCGAAGCCAGGCATCTCGTATGAGAAAGGAGAGCCTGTAGTGTTCTGAGTAAATGGAGTAGTGATCGCCGCCATAGACGGAATCGGACCGCTGCCCAAGGTAGAAGTAGTCAAGACCATGGTGGCCCGAATCGATGATGGTTGGTTAGGAGGTGGAACACTCCCAGTAGTGACATTCATGAAGGAAATATCAATATTCCCTGAAGAAGTGCCAGCGTGTGCTTCCATTGTTGTTTGTGACACTACCAGACGCTTGTAAGGTAGAACCTATACGATGATGGACGTCGATAGATGAGTGATGGGAGGGTTGTATGGACCAAGAGCCTCTACTCCGAGGTCAAAAATGATTGGTTCCTCCAGAATAGAAATTTATTCTCTTAAATATGGGTTGGGTACAGTTTCCTGTAACCCTTTTGTCTCAAAAGACCCTTGCTGGTCTAATTTTCACCTTAGCAGTGGCGGGGGGTTTCGAGATCAACAGGCGGCAGGCCCAAAAGCCTTCGCAACCAATGGAACTCCTGATCCTCCACTATGTGAGAATATCAAAGGAACAATAGGGCAATCTATAATCGTTTGAAAACCAACACACACTAAAAAAGTACCTATGAGATAAAACAAGCAGTCACTAACTAGTTGGAAGAATAGTTACAACAACCAACACTAGAGAAACTTACCGGTGCAAGTGAAACTCAAATATGGAAGAACCCTCTAGGTATACTCTACAAAGCATGGCCCCCGCGGTATACCCCCGCAGTCACCTGTGTAAGTCACTAGAAAGATAGGCAACTAGGTTGCCAACGCACAAACAGTCACCAAGCGGGTACAGTCGACAATCGGGTGGACCGCAATGAGTAGGGTATCAAGCCCAAAACCTATCAAGGGTATCGAAAGCAAGTTTTCTGGAAGATTAATGAGGACCTCAAACAGATTCGAGACCCACGAAGCTTCGTGGAAAATGAAATCAACGGAATTCCATGACAAGACCTTTATATGTGTTCCCCACTACGTTTGGTCCAGCTTTGGAGGGGTTATCTCCACTACCTTTCCTTATGCGACTTCGTGTTTAGCCCCTATGTTAGAGGGAGGTCCCAAATAAATTTTATGATACTATACTTTTAACACTCCCTAGCACAGACTCTTATGTTTGTTTTTCAGCCTTGAAGAGTTTCCTCTCCAATCCTAAATCAAGGCTCTAGCCTAGACTAGTTGGTGGACCCTACAAAACATAAATTGATTTTAATTAATCGTTAATTTTTTGGGCTTGTATTAAGTCAAAGGTTATGAAAGTGAAACTAGTGATTTTTTGAGAGACAAAAGAGAAGATAAACAACAATATGGAAACAAAATAACTTCTTCTTGACAAATTCAGATTTTCTCTTTTAAATTTTTTAAACCAACTTTTCAATTTTTTTCTTTCTAAGATCTTTTAACTGAAAAAATAAAAACAAGATTTCACTCGACTATGAGATACTTATTTTCCTAATTCAATCAGCCAAGAACTTATTAAAACAATATTTTTCCTATTGATTAATGCAAACAACCAACTCTTGAACCAAACCCAGAAGTAAAAAAAATATTTGTGTTTTTTTTTATTATGCTTCAAAAACAAGAAAATTTAAAACTCTATGTCTTATTCTTTTCTGAAGCAAAAAGGTGAAAAAATACAAATAAGACAAGGCCAAAAAGGAATTATGGCCAACCATAGACCTTGGGGAGTTATTGACAACCAAAAAGGCAGATTAGACCGACTCACAATCTTATCAAAAAACCTAGCAAAGGAAGAAAACTCGCAAATGAAAAAACAAGCTATACTGGCACACAACCTAGACTGAAACTGCTATGACAGAGACCAAAAAGACACAAGAAAAACCTGTGAATAAAGAACTTGACAAGGAAGAGGATGATTGCCTCCTCAAAATTTTCCAAACAGACACGCGATTGTCACTTCAATAGCCAGCATATGAACGTGTGCTGCCCAAAGAAAGGATGTGTATGCACGCATGTAGGACTACTATAGGATGTGTGTGCCCCTGTTTCTCCTCAAAATAAGCAAGACAAGCAGCTAAGCTCAAGCAGGGAACACTGGTATTGAAAACCAGAACCCCTTAAAAGTACAGAAACTCACTCTAACAAAAAAAAGATGCAAGGAAAGTCTGAGAAAACAAAGTTAATCTGAGGTTATACCTAGGCTATAGACTATAATCACAGAAACCAGAACCAGACCCAGAAAACCCTTGAGAAGGATCACTTCTAACAAGGGAGAGGATGACTGCCTCTTTTTGAAAAAAAAATCTGGACTCAGACACACGACTGATCTTTCAGCAGCCAGCGTATGTACGTGGGTTGTATGAAGTCAGGGCGTGTGTATACATGGGTAGACCTTCTGCATGCTGTGTATGCCTCTATGGCTTCCCAAAAAAGGAAAAAACAGTCAGGCGAAGGAAGTAGGGAGTACAGGTATGGAAGACCAGAAACCCTACTAGCTCAGACTTTTGCAGAAACTCAGAAAAAAAAGGTAGTAAAACCAATTAAAAGTACCCAACAAGTACCCCCCAAAACCCTAGAGATCCCCAGTATGGTCACCACTTATGTTGTGGGTGGGAAATCCCTCCTACGAACTAGCAATAAGGGTTTTATCATGCATGCAAAAATGACCTAGAGTCTCCTAATTTTTACCAACATCCCAATCATAAACCCCATTATTCATATGCAAATACAAGGTTAAAGAGATCCAGTTAATGTACCTTAGTTTTTGTGTTTGATGTCGATCCCTTTAATGATTGGTCTCTCCTTGAATGCAACTCTCCTCCCAACCTTGACCTGCATTCATAAAAGACAAACAAAGAACTGCACATGCATATAATCTATAAACTAATGGGTTAGAGATTCTATCAAAATATAATCAAATTTAAATATTGACAATCTCATGTGGTGGGACAGGAAAAGTACTTCTTTTATTAATCTCACAAGAGTAACCTTACAATAGTGAGATCGTCCACTGCTCCTCGAATCTGGTCCTAGGCTCCTCTTCAACTGTGCTCCAACTGCTTCTGTATATTCTTCTCTTCACACAATAGTTGCAAAAGGTTGGGGCAAGGGGAATACTAAATCGGGTATAGTTTCTTTACTATGATTTTCCTCCTCCCAAATGGGACCCCTACCCCTTATTTTATAGGCTAGAAAGGGCTAGGTATTTGGTCGAGTGACCGACTATGGGCAGTCAAACGATTTAGTTAACTTACCCAAAATTGTGTGTTTCGTCTGCAACTTTCCAGTTTTCATGCTTTTTAGGTATACGTGGGTTGTAGTGGGTCAACCAACATACACACACGTGTAGTAGTGGAGTAGGGTGTGTATGCCTTCAAAAGGAGTGTTTTTTAAGAAGTTGTTCAGTAGTGGCTTGGAAAAGAAGGAAAATGAGATGGCTTGATGCCATGTAAGCATGTCTGATGCAATTTAGGGTTATAACAGGAGTCTGTTGACAAAGTCTGTTTCGACTCAGAAGATCATAAGAGATAGTGTGAAATTTCCATTGCAAAGAGTGCAAAGGGACTGCTACAAGGTGTGCACAATCGCCCACAAGAAGCTAAGTCTTGCATAGGAATCTATTGCAAGGAGTGCACATATTGAAAATTTGACTAAGTATTGAAGTAGATGCTCTGAGGAGTCAAAGGGTCTGAGAGATAAATCTCAAGAGAGATAGCGGGGAGAAAACTTCGAAGGAAACAAAGTTCTGAAGGTTTCACAAGACATCGACTAAGATTCGTCCAGGGGAGACTGGGATAATTATGGATCGTTGGATATAGGACAAAGCGCACGAGATTTAAGTCTCTGCGTGCACATAGGATTGAGGATTTGCCGAAGTCCCGAAGAGGCCAGGGACCATCCATCATCCAGAGGGATGCGTGGTGACAAATCTGAGTCTTCAGGTGAAGGCACTTCGGGAGGAACAAGTGCATAGGAGTTGAAACTCCCGAAGCCCAAAGAGACAAAGCGAACAACAGCCATTAGATTAAGGGGGAGACACACATCAATAGATCGTGTGTTTCGGGTAGAAGAACTTCGAGAGGAAGCAAGTGTAGAGGTTTTGAAACTCCTGAACCCTGAATAGTCGAAGTCATTCATAGTTGTTGATTGTGAATGAGGAAACGCGTTGGTAGATTGTGAAATCCAGGTGAAATCATTCCAGGATGAAACCAACGTGAAAAGATTGAGACTTACGAAGGCCAAAATCCTGAAGTGGACTAGAGTAATTGATTCAAGGTGGATACGTGGCGCATAATCCAAATATTTGGGTATGGAATACTCCAAGGAAAAGCGAAGGTCGAAAGTGTGAACTCCTAAAGTGCGGAGTCCCAAAGTGAATCTCGATCATTGATCGAGAAGGAGCTCGAGGGTCGTTGATCTGGTCTGGGGTGAAAGTGTCAAAGTTTCATAGCGCCAGGAGGTTAAGCCCTGGATCTTAGCCCAAGGTCATAGGGGAGGAAGGAGATAGAATATATTAGTGTGATATTAGAGATAGGGAGTTAGAAGAATAGGACCTGCGGACGACTGTCAATCGGATATCGGGAAAATCGACAACGAGGAGTCATTGCGAGGAGCAGACGAAAAATTAATGACCACTCTAGTTCACAACCCGCAATTTTCCAGTGCCATTGATCTCAACAGGACAAGAGATCAATGACCACAATTTAAAAGGAGATTGAACGAGAACTTTTCTGATTGCGGGTTAGATCTCTTCAATAAAGGACAAGCACATTGGTAGCCCACAATTTCTATGAACCATTGATCGATGGATAATCAGTGATGATCAAATTGTGACCGTGAAAACCCTGAGGGTGATAACAGGACCTGTGCTTGTTCTAGTTGAGACCAGTAAGGTCCCAGGGAGCTGATCCATCTCGAGAATAGATTTGAGCAATCCTAAACCTAGAGATCGTGCATCCCTGAGGAGGAAGAACGGGGGGGGTCTCCATCATAATTGATAGTTTCCTGACAAGATTTGGATTTACCAAGAGTAATGTTGATTATAACCTTTAATTCAAGGTTATGAATGATGAGCCAATCATATTGCTACTATATGTGGATGATTTATTATTGACTAGAGAAGAAAATATCATCATAGATTGCAAGAAGAAGCTTACCACAGAGTTTGAGATGAAATACCTAGGCCCAATGCATTATTTCTTAGGTCTTGAAGTTTGGGAGAGCCCAGAGAAGATATTCCTTAACCAAGGGAAGTATGTAGTTGAAATACTAAAGAGATTTGACATGTTGGAATGTAAAGTCATAAACACACCCATGGAAACAAATTTGAAGATCTTGGTTGATACTTCGTCAAAGTTGGTTGATGCTAATCTATACAGATAGATTATTGGATCGTTGATGTATCTGACGAATACTAGGACAAATATATTATTTTTTGTGAACACCTTGAGTCAATATCTTGTGGAGTCCAGATGTGTTTACCTTGTAGCTCCAAAGCATGTGATGATATACCTCAAGGGTACATTGGATTATGGTCTCTGTTATACTGGAGATCATGACTTCAAACTGTATGGTTATACTGATTCAGATTGGGATGGAAGTACTTCCGATAGGAAGAGCACTTCAGGATGTTGTTTCAGTTTGGGGTCAGCCATGACTTCATGGAAAAGCAGGAAGCAATCTAGTATTTCTCTCAACATGGCATAAGCAGAGTACATTGCAGCATGTTCTGTCAGTTGTGAAGCCATATGGCTTCGGAAGTTGTTGAAAGGTATGTTTGATCTGAAGATGGAAGCCACTGTGATTTTATGTGATAACCAGAGTTGTATAAAGATGATGGAGAACCTAGTGTTCCATGATAATTCGAAGCACATAGAGATCTGGTATCACTACATTCATGATATAGTGTAGAGGGTAGCTATAAAGCTCCAATATGTTGGCACAGATGAGCAGGTTACAGATGTGTTGACCAAGCCTCTTTCTCGTGTGAAGTTTGAGTACTTCTGAGACAAGCTTGGTGTTGTGTGAAAGGACCTCCCTCGAAAGGGGGAGTGATGTTGATGATACTGTGGTATCCTGACCAACAACGGTTAGCTCCGTTAGGATTTTATATCCTAGGGGATTGATCATCCCTAGACAGATCTTGAAGGTCTAGTAAGGACAGTCTGTTAGAGTACCTATGCATGTATATTCCATTTGTAGTCAGTAGTGGTAGCTCCATTAGGATTTTATATCCTAGAGAATATTATGATTCCTAGGAAGAGCCCGAAGGTGCGGTAAGGATGGTCTGTCAAAGTACCATGTGGTAGCTTGTTAGGATTTTATATCCTAGGAAATCTTATGATTCTCGGGTAGATCTCGAAGTTCCGGTAAGGACGGTCTGTCAGAGTACCACAAATGTTGTTGTTGATACACCTGCCTCATTATGTTTCCATATATTGATGATGTTTTTGTTTCAGCCTTGTGTTGTTGATGATGTTGTTTCATCCTCATGTTGTTGATGATGTTAAATCAGTCTCATGTTGTTGGTGATGTTGTTGTTCTAGCTTCATGCTATTGATGTTGATGTTTCAGCTTCATGCTAATAATGATGATGTTGTTATTCCAACTCCATGTTGTGAATGATGATGATATTGATTATGAGAATGTTGATATTATGGTAGCTCGGGGAGGTATTTACCTCCACGTGTAAACCTAATGAGAACAGAATATTCCAGGAAGAAAGAAGAAACCCTACTGAGTTGGCTAATAACCCTATAAGACAAGTCATCTCAAGAGAATAATTTGTATTAGGTTATTAGCCTTCAAGAGAAGAAGTCGGCTAGAAGAAATATTATATACTAAGTAAATAGGCAACCAGAATGAGAAGTCGGCCCAGGAAGTTAGCCAGAATTAGTATAATTATAGGAGTCCAGTCTTCATTCTGGCAGGCATTCTTAGAATTGCAAATCTCACTTGTGCGCACTGCAGTTAGCCAGTTTGTGCACAAGTTTGGAAGAGAAGTTGTCGTTGTAGCTGTTGCAGCTAGCAGATTATGTTTTGGCTTGGACTATCTCTTGGTTATGGTTTGGACTATATGATCATCTCATGTTTGGTGCGTTATCCTTGGAGAAAGGTGTGCTACCCTTTGTTTGGCTATCTATCCTAGGGTTTTCTTTCAGAGTGATTCTTTGTCAAGGTTAAGGTGCTCGGAGGGTGGCTTCAGCCTATGGTTGGGTGACAATAGTGATATTGGCTATGGTAAAATGAGCACATCCATCATATTCTAACAGGTTATGCGCCCACACCTCCTTCATTCAATCTAACCACTGGAAGGGAGCATGGCCATAAGGATATTAAGCTCATTGAAGAACTGTTTCTAGGGTTTCTAGCAGGAGCAGTCACCAAAGCACTGTCGCTAAGGTTACTAGCAGGTGCAATTGCAAAAACCCTAACCCTCTCATTGAGGCACCTTAAGTGAAGGTATTGACCTAATTTTTGGATATACCAGTGTGCCCTAGCCTAGTGCATCTCCTGGTACTCTCAGCAATCCAAGACGTCAAGTTTGAGTTTTTGGTCAAATCTAGGGTTGGCCAAGTCAAAGCAACCATGAATTACTCTGTGAATTCAGAAAACAAGTTAGATAGAGCTTATAACTTCAGAGTGTGGAAGACAAGGATTGACTTCATCCTTGCCAAGAATAAAGTGTTGGATATCGTGAAAGGAAAGATCGTGGAAGCAGAGTTTGAAGAAGGAAAAGAGAAGGAACCGCAGAACGTTGCAGTTATGGAGAAGTTCAAAGACAGTGATATCAATGCCATGAGTATCAGTTATAGAGAAGTTCAAAGACAGTGTACTCTATAAAAGACCACTTGATACCCTACATCTCCCATGTTGACTCATCGAAGAAGATGTACGATGCCCTAACAAACCTCTTCTCAGTCAGAAACATTGGACAAGTAATGAGTATGAAGAATGAGCTCCGTGACATGAAGATGAATGATGATGACAGAATAACATCATATTTTGTGAAAATATCTCGGTTAATATATCAACTACAAGCTATTGAAGAGATCATTTCAGAGAAGGAATTGGTAAACATAGTACTCAATGCTTCCCAAGAGGT
The DNA here is from genome assembly GCA_000966675.3 of Picea glauca. Lineage (NCBI taxonomy): Eukaryota > Viridiplantae > Streptophyta > Pinopsida > Pinales > Pinaceae > Picea > Picea glauca. The sequence continues at coordinate 204,268 of JZKD02S0077100.1, forward strand.
GGGATGCATTTGCCGCAAGCATGAACACAAGGAAGGAGTATCCTACATTTGAATAAATTTGGACTTGTTGTGCTCAAGAAGAATCAAGGATCAGTGCAAAAGAGAAACCCCAAAATAAGTATGATGATCAAGCCTTCACAGCAAGGTTCAAGGATTTCAAGAACAAAAAGAAGTGTGGCTCCAGGAAGAAAACAAATCAAGAGAAAGATATGTCAAGGATACAATGATTCAATTGTTTAAAGTATGGTCACTACAAGAATCATTGTCCTGAGTTAAATAAAAGGTAGGAAACACACGAAGCATCAATTGTCGAAGAAAGGGAACCCTCAAAGAAAACCAAGCAGGACAAAACATACTTCTTCTTCTAAGACAAGGTAACAATACTCTTCATAGTTCTTGTACATACCATGTTTTCGGTACATATCTTGCATATCTATTTTTTAGAAGATAATATGTTCAAAGAGAAACTATGCTTATGGAAGAACAACAAGATAAGGACTGTTATGACTATGACTATAAGACAAGCTACAAGATAAGCCGAAATCAGAAAGAAACCTACAAGAAGTAAATACAAAAAGAAGTCAGCAATCAAGAGGAAATTGGAAAAATATTTGTAACACTTTGCAGAAGTCAATAAGGATGCAGACGGAATCGTGGACTCTCCTATATGGAGGGAGTCGATTATATATTACCAAAATAAGAGCATGCATTCATACATGAATCAAGGATTGGGAGGGAGCTAATCCAATGATCCATTAAAGGTGACAAAGTATATATCCATGGTAGCAGCCATGAAAAGCAGTACATGTTCAGTTTGAGCTTAGAAGAAGTCTTCTTCGAAAAGAAGCCTTAAAGCATCCCTGGTTATCCATCCACATCCATGATCCTACTATGAACGAAAGAAGTTGGAATATTCAGAGCATGGAATCTATAGAAAACTCCATGGACCTAATATCTAAAGAGAAACATGAGGAAGAACATGAAGATTCCAAGAAAGAAAGAAAAGCCAAAACAACCAGTCATTGTATCAAGAATCACAAGATTACCAGCCTAATATGAACTCACTAAAATCAGTCAAGCAGAGGTACTGAAAGTTGTGATGAAAAACAGTGTATGAAATACTTATGAATGTAAGCATTGCGAGATCCAGAACTAGAGGTTATCCCAGATAGAGGGAGAAGACTATGATGATTACTTTTTCCAGTAAACCAGATATATCTCTACATGAGCCATTATATCGTCCACAATATCCATAGGTTGGAATTGACATCAGATGAATGCAAAGACTATTCTCTAGAATAATTGAACAAAGAGCGTATGTAGAGCAACCTCAATGCTTTGAGGTATACCAGAAAGAGACCCTTGTATGCAGATGGAAGAAGAAAACTTGGTGGAGAACCTCCAATGCACAACAGAAGCGTGGTGAAGACTTTCTATAATAGAGATATTGTATCAAAATGATTACTCAAAAGATCGGGATGATGGATTGCCAATCCATGAAAAAGATCTCATGATGAAAGAAGAAGTGCCACATGGATATGTTCCAGTTTGAGCCTTGCCACGATGTTATGAGCTAATGGGGAACAAAAGATGAATCCAATAATGACACACTATATTGATCAAAGCTATATGAAGCCTTCATATAAAAACAATGTTCCAGAAAGACCAAAGTACTTTGAGATCAAGCATTACATTATCCAAAGTCCAAAAAAGAGAAGTGGTTCTCCAATATATATATATATATATATATATATCCACAGATGAGTAGATAAGTAGACATTTTGGTAAATCCTCTATCCAATATGAAAGAGTTTGTGTACTCAAGTTGGAGCTTGTGGAGACGACTTCCCTATTGAAAAAGGAAGAGATGACTCCTAGGTTGGGAGATAGCATTGATGTGTTATTGATTTATGGACAGTCATTTTTCAGTTTGAAAAATGGTCCTGGATGAGAAGTTCCTTTCCAGTTCGGAAAGTGGTTTGAGATTTCTTATGGACAGGCATTTTCCAGTTCAAAAAATGGTCTAGATCGAACGGTCATTTTTGAAATGAAAATGGTTCAATGGATTGTTGATGTACCATAGACAGTGATTTCCCATTGTGGTTAACATGGGGAATGGTCTAGGACAGTCTCTCTTCTTGATGGTTAATCAAGAAGATTGGTCTGCCTCGTCGAACAGTCATTCTTTAGAAGCTCACAGTTGTGAGCAGTTTTGAAGAATGGTTTGTTTTGGAGGTTGGTGCAGGACAGTCATTCCCTAGGGCAGATTCATTCTCTCCAGGTTTCACTTTGTTTAGTGCCGGAGGAATGGCCCGGATAGGTGAATGGTCTAGGTTCAACAATTAGGATAGGCATTCCTTAGGGAAGACTCATTCTCTCCAGGTTACACTTTGTTTAATGTCGGAGAAATGGTCCAGGCTCATAAATTAGGACATTTGTTCTTCCTTTCTTGAGAAGAATAGTCCAGATATCTCATCATTGATGTTTGACCTTCTAAGGGCATATTCTCTTCCAAATATCACAAATGTGAGTGGAAGAATGGCCCAGATGATTCAGTTTATATCATAACATTGTTTCTATGCAGGTTGATATCAGATGATTGTTATGAAGATTCTATGTCTCTAGACAGTAGATGTATACTACTGTGGTGGATGTGTTCCACTGTTTGTGACTATACGTCATTGATAAAGTACTTGTGTGCTACTTGGTGTGGTAGTGTACCATTGGATTTTAGTTGTGTACTACTATGGATAGACACAGTTGTTTTCTATGGATCTTGTGTCACTCTGTGGAGTGAGTGACTTATTCAGCATCATGTCTAATTACTCAGATGGAGTATGGTTTCAAGAGATTATGCAGCTGATGACTCTGATGGTGATGATGGTACTCATGATCTAGTCATGAGATAGTTTATACAACTATGTTGATGTTGTCGAGTGAATGGTATGTTTGTGCTCAAGACCATTACCTATAATACCTCCCTAGCTAGGAGGGAGTGTTGATATTATGGTAGTTGTGAGAGGTATTTACCTCCATGTGTAAACCTAACGAGAATAGAATATTCCAGGAACCAAGAAGACACCCTAATGAGTTGGCTAATAACCCTAGAAGACAAGTTGGCTCAAGAGGATAATTTGTAATAGGTTATTAGCCTCCAAGAGAAGAAGTCGGCTAGAAGAAATATTATATACTAAGTAAATAGGCAACCAGAATGAGAAGTCAGCCCAGGCAGTTAGCCAGAATTAGTATAAATACAGGAGGCAAGTCTTCGTTCTGGCAGGCATTCTCAGAACTGCAGAGCTCACTTGTGCACACTACAGTTATCCATTTTGTGCGCAAGTTTGGAGGATAAGTTGTCGTTGTAGTTGTTGCAGCTAGAAGATTACATTTTGGCTTGGACTATCTCTTGGTTATGGTTTGGACTATCTGATCAGCTCTTGTTTGGTGCACTATCCTTGGAGAAAGGTGTGCTACCCTTTGTTTGGCTATCTAGCCTAGGGTTTGCTTCCGGAGTGATTCTCTGTCAAGTTTAAGGTGCTCGGAGGGTGGCTTCGGCCTATGGTTGGGTGACAATAGTCATATTGTCTATGGTAAAACAAGCACATCCATCATATTCTAACAAAGAAAAACTTATGATTATTTGTAGATGTGTCAGATAGTGTTCTAGATGTTGATAATGATGTTTCCCTCTCCTTCTCTTGATGATGTTGGGTTGGGTCATGTCAGTAGAATACCCTTCTCGTTAAGGGGGAGTCTTGAATTATTGTAACTTTGAAGAATATTCTAATTATATTTGAGTTATTATCTTATAGATAAAATCCCCTTTTGTGGATTGATCATGTTGGGTCTTGTATAAGATCAAATCCCTTTTTGTGGATTGGTCAATTCATATTTATATGGTGGTATTTGTAAATTCGGCCCCTAGTGTTTATAAAGTGGTTTTAAACACTTCTAAAAGAAGTCGACCCTACCATGTGAAGAGACATAACCCTAGTGCCTCCTCAACTAGTATTTATATGTGAGGATGGTGCCTTACTTACACACTCACACTCACTCACTCATCTAGTGTGCATATATTGAAGGCAATTGTAGTTGTAGGACGAAGGAGACGAGAGGTACATGCTAAGTCTTGGTATGTCTTTGGTGTTTTGGTCCTAGTCTTGGCATTGTATTGGAAATCTATTATTGAGGAAGTTTTTGTTGGGTTTTTTCCCCCATGAGGGTTTCCCAGGATAAAATGTTGTGTACCTTGTGATTGTGTTTTTTTCAGTGATCCTCTTGTTGTTGTTTTGTAAATGCATTGAATGCTCATGTAATTTGGAAATAACCTAATAACAACACAAAAACTTAACATTTAATTTATTTTTTGTTCCTGTAGATTCTATTATAGGTTTATAGGGAGCTAATTGAGATTGTTTTTCTAGAATCAGTATTCCATTTCCATATCATTACAACATGTTTTGATCATTCCATTAGTCTTAGAAAGAGTTAATAGACTATTTGAACCTTTCTTAATTTTCTTGTAGACTTTCTTGTAGGACTGCTACAGTTCCTATAGAACTGTTAATAGTTCTTGTAGGTCAACTCGGATTAGGTTTTCTTACACTAATTTCAATTAATTCGTGATAGTTATTAATGTTAATGAGATGATATCGGGCTATGGTACTTCATGATGGGATAAGGACTTAGATAGGAGACAAATATTCCTATATATTAGTATAGTTTCATTCAGCAAAGGCAATTATGTTTCTTAGATTAATTTCATTTATGCAATGTTTTCATTAGCAATGTTATGTTTTATATCTTAGAATAGTTTCCCTTCAACTATGTGTGATCTTAATTGCGACTCATTCATTTCATTTGGTTTAGTCATCTTACTTTATTAACTGATTTATTCCTCTTGTCAAGTGCTCAAAGTGAGACTTAGGTTATCATCAGTTCCAACCAATAGATATATGCATAAACATTCTAGAAGGAAACAAGTGTATTCTGCATATATTTTTCATGGTACTTTCAAATTTTGTATGAACCTCGGGTCGATAATTAAAGTACCAAGTTGAGGAAGTGGTAGTATTATTGCTACTATTGAAAGGCCTACCACCTACCATATTGCATAATCTTGATTCCGTGATTGTACTCTAAGAATTTATCCGTCTACAATGTCATCTTTTGGAGAAAATGGATCTCTAAGCTCATTACATGGATGTCCAACATAGAAATACTCAATTCTAAGGACATTTTCCCTTAAGTACGCTTCCATCACATCATGTGAGGACTTTATAGAATCATTGTTTATTATTAACTACATTATCAATGGCCATAAATTAGTTTTCAAGTGCTCAATTCTATGAAAGGGAGTGTCCAAATATTTATATATAGTCTCACAATAAATTACCTTGGGATGCTAATATTTTTCTCCTCCCTTATCAATCCATTTCTTCTAGAATGATATTTATGTTTCTAATCCATTTTTTATTTCATCCATATCATAAGGTCTCTTTACCTGTAGATTTAATGATTGAGGCTTCTCCATTGGTAATTCTTCACTTCCATCAAGTAAATAACACAACATATTAATAGGAGGTAACCACTTTTCATCTCAAAGAGAGGATTTGTATTTCATAACTAGCCTATCATCAATGAGATGGAATTTGAAGAACTAGCATCCTTTCATATGAGTGATTTTGTAGTTATCATCTACAAGGTGTGGTTCAATAAATCTATTGAAGTCAAAATAATTAAATATGGGACAAAGGAATTGTGATCCTCAACTCCCTATAAGTGTCAATCATATCTAGCAGTGAAAATATGTATTTTCACATTTATGTAGTTAATAACATCCCATGAGTTCTATCTATGTCTCCATGTGTGTGCCTCATGGGGAGGAATACAACTTCAACAATTTCAAACACCCTTCATGATGTTAAAAGGGATAAAAATTAAAATACATAGCATTTTTTTTTCCCCACAATTGACCGTGTGCAGAAAAATATAGGTGGAAATTTTCTAATTTACCTACAAAAGTTTGTATTATCAACATTTATCTCATGTTCTTGCATATCATATTTCTTGTAGAAAAAACTTTTTTCATAAGTTTCGGACTGTAATAGATATTTATGAAATGGATTCTTTGATGTTCCCATTTTGTAAAACAAATCCCCATGTTAATCCACCATTGGTTCTTCAATATCCTTTAGACATTTATCTAGTGAAGTCATAGTGAAATTTGAACCCATCTCCAAAAATGAGACACTGAGGTGGCAAAATCCTCCAGTATTTTATCCATGTGTAATCATACAAACCAAACAAATGGGAATATTGATGATATTACTAATATCCTTTTCTTTTTTACCCAACCTTGTTATAGAAGTCATTGAATTATCCATCTTGTCATGCACAAAGCTCAAGTAAGTTCTTGGACTTCTCTGAAGATAATATGTGGGCGTAGTACATATGGAAACAACTTGCAATATTGTAATTATGGGTTGTCTAAACTACTCGCAACTAGTATACTTTAGTTGGATCAATTGCATCCCTAATATTTTTCAGGATTGAAATACAATCATTACACCTTACAAAGATATCTATGGTACGAAGGGGAAATAGTAGCAGTAGTAGTAGTATTCCCTTTAGCTGTAACCACCTCCCACATATCCCCCCGTGTCTGGAAAAAAACCCACATAGAATAGATCTATTGAAAAGTTTCATGACTGTAACATATGGAAACTATTTTATCATTTTGCTAAAACTGGATTCTGACACCAGAGAAAGAGAAATCCATTAGATGTGCTTAGTAACCATATTGCAAAGAGAACTATGGGACATATTAGATGGAAATAATTTGAGAGGCTCCCTTGCTCCATGTTGAAATATTGAACGTGTTAGATGTGGGGCCTTATCTAAATTTTTCTCCATAATATTATTACCACTAGCTACTATTGCAATAGTATTCAATGACTTTTTCAGCCCACTATTTCCATTCATGACCTTCAAACCACCATTTGTAAAAAAATATTACAGTGGTATAAAGTTCTTTTTTTTTCATAACATTTAAACCATGCATTTTGACATACATCTACTATGTCAAACTTCGTTGCAAGTAGAGTTATTTTATTTTCCTTTCCTTGTATGCCAATAGGGGTATTTTGTAGCATCCCCTCAACCAACTTAGATATGCCAACCAAAAATTCAAACTTTGGTACCAAATTAAAACATACAAATACTCTGCAAATACACAGATTCATACATAATAATAATATAAATACACATGCAACATACATATGAAAAACCCATAAAAACGAATGCATAAACAATAATGCAACACATAATGTAACACACAATTGACACTTGTCTTTGATAAAAATATCACCAATTGCATGCAAACCTTCCACGTTCCTCCCAGCCTTAGACCAAACTGCTCATAACTCTCAATAGTGGGTCACCATCAAGCTGGGGCTAAACTCCACCTGGGTCACCATTGAGCTGGGGTCTGACAACCCGCTTCTTCAGTCCATCTCCTAAGCTAATCAAGGTACATGTACAGGTACAGTGACAGTAAGGTAAGGATTATCACTAAGTGAGTGAGTGAAGGAATGATGAGGGAATGATCGAAAATGAACTAAGTCCAAACTATATGTGTGCATGTTCCCAACTTGACACTTGTCATGTTGAGAACTCCCTTGGGCCCACTTGTCCCCATCCTTAGAAATTAGGATAAAATAATTATCCATACTTTATACTTAAGGAATATCTATATAATATTCATTTTGTCTTAAGCTCCCTAGCTTAGCCCCGTATCCTTAACTTTTATCCCCATTTCCCTATCTAGTGGAGTTTATCCCCCCTTACTCTTTTACATGGTTGGCTTGTCGCAGTGATGTGTTTTTCATTAATATTTGTGTGTGATTTACATTTATAATACAAACATAATGTCATTTTTGTAACTAGGCTCACTAGCCTCACAAACATAAACGTATACACAAAGGCTCGTTGGCCTCAATATCGCGTACTCAAGTTGATGTGTGCGGTATCCTAGGATGTGTGCACTTCTTCTTTTAGTACATAGCACATGTGCACGCTATACTATGGAATGTGCGCAACAAACTAATTCCAAGGCTTAATATAAACAACTCACTAGCTTATATAGATATGTACATTCATATTTACATTTACATTTACAATTGGGGTTCAGCCTAGGGGTATTACATTCCCCGCCCCCTTATTTATGCATTGTCCTCAGTGTAGTATATACACATATACAATAAAAACTTTCAAAAGTATTCAAAAATATGTGGGTATTCTACCCACATAGCATCCTCATGCTCCCAAGTTGTGTCCTCAGGACCGTACTAGGTCCATTGGACCTTTACTAGACCTATGGATCGATTCCGGAGTTGTTTGATCTTCCGGTCCAATATGCACACCGAATGCACCTGAAAATCGCCTTCTTGCTCCACCTAAATCACAGTCCAATCAATGACATTATTAGCATTAGGTACATATTTTTTAAGCAAGGATACATGGAATACATTATGAATACGCATTGATGCAAGAAAGGAAATCATGTATGCTACAAGCCCAATCCTCTCTAGGATTTCAAACGACCCACAATAAGGAGTTGTCAACTTTGAACAATTTACCAACTTCAAATAAATTTTGTTGGCCTTTACTTTCAAGAACACATGGTCACCCATGTTATATTCCCTCTGAGTTCTTCCTTTATCAACATAGTTTTTCTACCTGTCTTGGGAAACCTTTAAATTTTGTTTTATTTTCATCATTTGTTCTTCCATTTCCATGAGTAATTCTGGCCCAACCACTACTCTATTTGTTGGGTTGTTCGAGCTTACCGGTGTGTTGTACCTTCTGCCATAAAGTGCCTCAAATGGACTCATCTTTAGAGATGCTTGGTACCCATTATTATAAGAAAAATCTACCAAGTGTAGGTAGTCTTCCCATTTTGATGGTTTATCCATCACATACATCCTCAACATATCCTCAATCACTTGATTCACCCTCTATGTTTTCCCATATGACTCTAGATGATAAGTTATTCTAAAATTCAAATTTGTTCCAAATCCCTTGAATAATCCTTTCCAAAAAATTGATGTAAATTTTGGATCTCTGTCAAACACAATTGTCTTGGGTATACCATGTAGTCGAGAAATTTCTCTCATATAAATATCAGCAATGTTGCTTGCCTTTTGAGTGAGCTTTACTGGAATAAAATGGGTAGATTTAGTAAGCTTATCCACCACTACCATGATAGAATCATGTTGCTTGTTTGTTATGGACAGTTTGGTGATGAAATCCATTGTTACAACTTCTCATTTCCACTCAAGAATGGGAAATTGTTGTAGGAAACCAGTTGGGTTTCTATGCTCTACCTTGACCTTTTGACATTCCTAACACTTGGCAATAAAATTATCAACTTCTTTCTTCATGCCTAGCCAATAATATTATCTCTTGACAGCTGCAATACTTTTCTGATAACCTGGGTGCCCAACATAAGGTACATTATGCATTTCTCTCAATATCAGATTTTTCAATTCCTGGGATTTTGGCACATAAATTCTTCCCCTGGACATGAGAATTTCATCATTTTCTAGCTTATAGTCTTCAATTTTTCTGCGGTAATTACCTTGCTAAAGTTTTTCCTTTACCTCCATGTATTTTTTTATCTAATTTTGCATCTTGTAAAATTATATCTTTCAAAACTGATTGGTACATACTAATGGTTGTAGCATGCATCTCATGCACCCTCCTGCTAAGTGCATCAACCACCTTGTTCTCTTTACCTTTGATATGATTTATATCAAAGTCATATTCATTGAGGAATTATAACCACCTTCTTTGCCTGCCATTTCAAGTTGGTTGTCCAAATAAATATTTCAGACCACCATGGTCAGTCCTCAACTCAAATGTTTTTCCCATGAGGTAGTGCCTCCACATTTTCAAGGCATGCACTATGGCTGCCAACTCCAAATCATGAGTAGCATAGTTCCTTTCATGTTCCTTCAACTTCCTTGATTCATAACCCATGACATACCCATTATGACTAAGGAATCCACCAAGTCCTTCTTTACATGCAATATCAGTGCATACAATGAAATCTTCATTTGGATCAACAATCCTTAGTATTGGAGCACTTGTTAATAAATGCTTCAAGTGTTGGAAACTCCTTTCACAATCTAATTTCCACTCAAACTTCACACCCTTATTCTGCAAGGAAGTGATTGGATATGTAATCTTTGAGAATCCCTCAATAAATATCCTATAGTAACCTACAAGGCCCATGAATGATCTCACTTCTGAGACATTCCTTGGTGTTTTCCATTCTTTAATGACCCTTATCTTTTTCTGTATCTACTACTATCCCTTCCTCTAAAATGATATATACCAAATAATGGATTTACTTCTGATAGAATGAGCACTTGCTCAATTTGGCATACAATTGATGCTCCCTTAATACCTGTAATAGCATCCTCAAGTTTTGTTCATTCTCTTCTTCATACTTAGAATATATAAGAATGTCATCCAAGAAGGAAATGACAAACTTATCTAAGTAATCCCTAAAAATACCATTGATTAAACACATGAAGACAACTAGTTCATTTGATAACCCAAATGGCACCACTGTGAACTCATAATGACCATACCTTGTTTTGAAGGCAGTCTTGCTAATGTCTTCTTCTTTAATTCTTACCTGATGATAGCATGACCTGAGATCAATCTTGGAGAATATTTTTGCATCATTCAATTGATCAAAGAGGTCATCGATTCTTGGCAAAGGATACTTGTTCTTCACAGTTACCTTGTTCAACGGCCTGAATTCAATGCAAACTCTCAACATTCCATCATTTTTCTTCACAAATAATACTAGGGCACCCCAAGGTGACACACTTGGGCATATATACCCCTTCTTCAGAATCTCTTCAAGTTTCATTTGCAATTCCTTCAATTTTGGTGTACTCATCCTATAAGGGGTCTTGGATATTGGGGGTTCTCCAAGCATTAGGTTGATGGAGAAATCAATATCTCTCTTGGGTGGAAATCATGGTATTTCCTTAAATACATCTTCAAACTCTTTTAGGACTGAATAATCTTCGATATTTGGCACCTTATCTTTAGGTGTCTCTTCCATATGTGTTGCAAATATTTGGCACCCCTTCCTATAACTTTTCTTCAGCTGCAAGGCTGAAATTTCTCTAACAACTATTGCCTTGGGAATTCCCTATATTGTCCTTAAGTTCCCTTCCTCATCCAAGCAAGTAAATGTCTTATTATAACAGTCTAGGATAGTAAGATGTTGGTCCAACCAATCCATACCGATTATGAAATCATAGGAACATAAAGGTATGATTTTCAAATATTCTCTAGTGCCCAATCCATTCATGTCCATTGGGCAAGCCTTAACCATCTCATTAATTTGTATTTTATCCCTTGTAACCAGTTGCACCTACCAAGGTTTTCCAAGCTTGTTTCTTGGTAATTTAAATCTTTCCACCATATTAGGATCTAGATAACTATGACTATATCCTAAATCAATTAAAATAGAAATGGGTTGGTTGTTGAACTTACCTTCCGCTTCAATCATATGTGATTGAAACTCAGCTTGCTTGTTATCCAGGGATGTGTAGATCCTAGGTACATTTATGCCCATGTCCTCCATTGTATCAACTTGATGTACATTTTGAACAATCCTCACTTTTTCACCTTTGTGAAGGAAATATCTATACATATGGTCTCCCCCACAACCCCAACATTGAATAGGTGGGTCTTTGCCCCAATGTCTCAATCATTCTGGGTTCCTTAGAAGTTGGTTGTCCTTGAGAGTTATTTATGAAGAATGGTGTCTTAGTTCCTTTCTTCCTCTATTCCATCTTACTTTTTCTCTTGTCTTCCCAAGCTTTTTGGAAAGTTGGTCTTCCTTTATGTTGATCATAAAGGCATTTAGCTCACCTTATGGTCTCCTCCAATGTTTTGGCATCATCATATTGTATCTTGTCACTAATAAATGATGGCAGCCCACTCAAATACCTCTGAATCTTAAATTTCTCATCCTTGATGAAAGAAACATACTTTGGCAGTTCTAAAAACCTCCTTTCATACTCATCTATGGTCATACCCCCAAGCTTGAGTTCAAATAAGTCCTTCATTTTCTTTTCATAGTATCTCTTAGTCAAGTATTTATTTTGAAAATACCTCTTGAATTACCTCCAAGTAAACCTCTTCACATCAATGTGTTGCACCTGCACAAATTGGTCCCACCACATTGATGCTTTTCCCTTGAGTTGATAGATGGAAATTCTTCCTTTTGCTTGTGAAGAGTAATTATGCAATTGAAAATACTTCCTCATGCCTAGAATCCAAGTCTCTACATCCTCATCCTTCTTGTGCTCTCCATCAAATGTAGGAGGTTTTATTTTGTTCATTTCTCCCTGTAGCTCACCCACCCCAAACCTCCTCTTATGTTTCCTGACAGAGGATGGACTTGAACTATTGTGTGCTCTCCTAGTGGAATGCCTTGGGGAGTGATGGTGATGTCTGCTGACACTTTTGGTTCTTCTCCTCTCATCATGTGACCTTTGACTCCATGATCTTCTTAACTCAGTCTCCTTATCCATCTTCTTCTCTATTATGCCGAAGCTCTGCATTAACTTGATGTTCAATCCCTCATGTTTCTCCTTTTATTTCATAAGCCTCTCATTATCATATTTATAACTCTGGAAATCCTTTTGCAAAAATTTTTATGGTCTCTACCAAGTTCATGCTTTCTTCCTTGCCTTCTCCATGTCCATTTGAATTTGTACCTTCATTACCCATATCGACATACATGCCTCTGACCTCATCTTCATGTATGTAAGCCCCCTATGCATCTTTCATGATTCTAAGCTCTATGTTGATCCCGATCTAACATAATTTTTGTTAACTCTACAAAATGTGTAGCCAACAAAACTTGTTAGGCTAAATAATTTAACAAATTCATGAAATTATGTACAATTCTAGTTCAATAATGCATCAGAATTATTTCTTTTGATTTCTTGTAAAATTGACTACCCAGATCAATTTTCTGGGTGAATATTTATATTCTATTGTCCAATACCTTTCCAACACCTACTTTCATCCTCAATTCTCAATCTTGAGCAGAAAGTTATGGTTATTTGAAAATTGTCCATTAATTCTTCTGTTCATACTTCAACTAGGTGCAAATCTGAACTGTAATTATGCATGTTTGCACCTGATCCATTGGATTTTTGGAATGAGCCCAAATGGGTTCCTTCATAATCATATTATGGACATTCTCACTAATTTTCAAGCCCTTCTAAGCATGGATGATTTTAGGGGCTAAATTTCTCTCATGGGCTAATTTTCCATGGTTTTTCCAAAAATGATATTCGCTATTTTAAAAATAATTCGCCCAAATTCTATAGGATAAAATTATTTTACCTTTAAAATTGCCAAAATTTTATAAAAACTATATAAAATCCTTAGAAATTTGAATATTTTTACAAAAATATCACCGAACATTTATAGTTGGCATATGAAGGATAAGTAAGATTCGCCAAGGTTTCTACATTTTAAAACAAATTTCCATCCTTAAAATTGTCCCTGCTTCTAAGCTCCAAGTTGCTAGATACAACCTATTAAAGTTTCATCCCATTTAATATTTTTGGCCCTGAATACTACAAGTGCCTTCTATGATTTCTTGTGCATTTTATGTGCCAAAGTTTCTATTCTTACTCTTTGGTTGTCTTCTATGGTTCAATACCTTTATGTAGACTACTCATATGCCTCAAACTGATTCTGGAGTAGAAAGCTATGGCCCTCATAAGTTAATTGGGTCTTAAAATTTACCCTCCATTGTTTGACCTATAACTTTCTCATAAAAAACTCCATTTGACAAATGGTTTACACTATTAGAAAGATCTCTCTGGGCTCTTTCATTTCAGTAGTTAAAAATGTTGTTTAATGCCTCAAATATGCACTGCAAAAAGATGACCTTCAAACAATATAAAATGTCTCAGAAAATCATTGGTTTTATGTTGTTGTAAACCATCCAAATGACTTCACGCGTGCCAATTTGAAAATGTACACCCATATTTAGCATGTGCAGCAACGCCATAAGGTAGCGCATGCACTGCACACCTATAACCAGTGTATACCACTTCTCTATTGCACCAATATCTGGTGCGCACTACTTTTTTCTGCGCACAAATTTTGTTTCATGCACTAATACCTATTGCGCACAATTTTTGTGTCGCATGCTAATATTTTGTGCACATTGCACCCTCCGCGCCACACAATGCAAGGTTTAGTACACTTACACCATGCACTAATACTCCTCGCACACCATTAATTAAGCCTTCGCGCGACATGAATATTCAACATGCACGTACTACACACCAAAATTGCACGCGCACCAACAAATTTTCTCTGTGCTTTGCCAATACTCAGTGTGCACACTGCATGCACCAATATTATGCATGTGCCACCCAATACGCACCACACAGTGAGAAAATTTAGTGCTCACATCCACGCACTATTATTTTTCCGAGCTTCACCTGCTTTACTCCGCGTAGCACCAAATTTAAGTGCGCACACTTGCACACCATAATTTTTTGTGCATTACCAGCTCTGCACCGCATAGCACCAAATTTAAGTGTTCACACCCACACACCATAATTTTTCATGCATTACCATCTCTACACCATGGAACGCTAAATTTAAGTGTGAACACTCGTGCACCCTTATTTTTCACAAATTACCAACTCTAAACCACGCAGTGCCAAATTTAAGTGTGTGCACCCGCGCATCATTATTTTTTGTGACTTATCAGCTCTGCACCGCACAGTGCCCAATTTGAGATTGCACCATTCTTTTCCACACATCACAAGATTTGCACTGCACATCGTCGATTTTTTTTAGTGCGCACATCTGTGCACCTTTACTTTTTGGTGCATTAATTCTTCATGAATTCCGCTGCATGAATTGGGGATTTTTCCCAATTTTCGTCCAATTTCCGCCATAGACATTCTGCAACCATGAAATTTGTTCAATTTCACTCCAATAAACACAAATTCAACCTCTGCAACTATAAATCCTTGATGGTTGACAATCTAGGTACGTGTTTTTCCAAATTCATTCACAGATTGAGAATTTTACTCAACCAAACATACAATACTCTGCAAATACACAAATTCTTACAGAATAATAATATAAATATGCATGCAGCATACACAGGACAAAACCATAAAAAAAATGCATAAATAATAATGCAACACATAATTTAACACACAATTGACACTTATCTTTGATAAAAAGATCACCAATTGTGTGCATACCTTCCACGTTCCTCCTAGCCTTAAACCACACTGCTCATAACTCTCAACAGTGGGTCACCCCCGAGCTGGGGCTAAACTTTACCTGGGTAAAGATATTCCTAACCAAGTTGATGTATCTCAAACAACAAAAAAACTCAGTCACATGTGCCAACTTGAACTAACAGCTTACAGTCCCTCATTCCCCACATGCATGTCCCACCCCAAAAAGTGTGTCCCTTCTCTTCTCAACAGTCCCTTGGATGCCCCATTTCCTTTTCAAGGCTTTAGCAATAGGATGGACAAGAAGTTTCAGAGCCCTGTAGCTGTAGTTTGGCACCTTCAGGAAATCAATTCCCAATAATTCTCTCACCTAGAGAGAATTTCTCATGGACCTGACAACCCACCTCTTCAATATTCCATGGATCTAACAACCCGCATCTTCAATATTCCACAGACCTGACAACCCGCTTCTTCATTCCAACTCCTAAGTTAACCAAGGTACAGGTACAGTGGCAGTAGGGTATGGATGACCACTGAGTGAGTGAGTGAAGGAATGATGAGGGAATGATTGAAAATGAACTAATTCTAAACCAAATGTATGAATGTTCCCAACTTGACACTTGCCATGTTGAGAACTCCCTTGGGCCCACTTGTTCCCATCCTTAGAACTTAGGATAAAATAATTATCCATACTTTATACTTTAAGGAATATTAATATAATATTCCTTTTGGCTTAAGCTCCCTAGCTTAGCCCCTTGTCCTTAACTTTTAGCCATCTTTCCCTATCTAGTGGAGTTTATCCCCCCATACTCTTTTACATGGTTGGTCTACCACAATAATGTGTTTTTCATTAATATTTACACGTGATTTACATTTATAATACAAACATACTATCTTTTTTGTATCTAGACTCACCAACCTCAAAAACATAAACATATACACAAAGGCTCTCTAGCCTCAAGATCACACACTCAAGTTGATGTGCATGGTATCTTAGGATGTGTGCACTTATTCTTTTAGTACACAGCACATGTGTGCACTATACTATGGAATGTGTGGAGCAAAATAATTCCAAGGCTTAATATAAACAACTCACCAGCTTATATAGATATGCAAGTTCATATTTACATTTACAGTTACAGTTGGGGTTCGACCTAGGGGTATTAGGGTTCGGCCTAGGGGTATTACATATTTGATGCCATGGAATTTAATACAAAGTCACTTTTTGAATTTTGATTCATGAGATGCACCTTCTTATCATCCTCAAGCACTGAATGAAATGGAATTTTTGAAATAAAAAAAAAATTACAACAAAATCCAATGCCCATTTCTCAATAGAATGCACTTTCATCAAATGTTTCTACATATATTATGCTTGATTTACTTTTAGAAGATGCAGTCCTAATTTGTAACTTGAGAGGATTGTATGGTCTTGTTGTCACAATTTTGTATCAACAAAATATACATTATATACATATGTGGATACACCATCTATGGAGGAGATGCTTCAAATAATTAGAAAAAGTTAACATTGGATTCCTTGGATTTTTTTTATAGCACATCTAAAGGGGCATCATTAAGGTCAAGCAAGTTTGTAGGCCATCTTCATAGAGAAACTTCTAATAAGAAAAATTCCACTCAATGGAAAAATACTTTCTAGATTAAAACTCCAAATTCATTACCATCTAGTGGTGCAAAGTCCACCACCTCTCCTTCCATAGAGTTTGGAATTATTCCCCTGGTAATATAATTTGGTTATGAAGAACATTGATGGACTAAATTCACCTTTTCTCCCACACACTTAATGTTGTGATTTTGATTCATTCGTCTCATTGAATATTCAAACTATTTAATGATTTCAACATTTAAGAATGAACCTATATTGAAATCCACCATGTTTTTATTAGCCAAGACACAAGGCTTCCAAGCTATAACTCTAATGAGAAAGTGTCACAAGGCAACATTATTTCCATCATCGACACATTGAATGAGAAAGATCCCAAAAGTTTCCATTCAATAGAATCATTTTCATATACATTTGTTGCAATACCTATGGAAATGCAATCTCCAAGATCTAAACATTTGTGTAACAATCTTACTTTTGTAAGAAGAAAATAGAACCTAGATTCAAGTAGAATATTTTTATCTCAACTATTACAATCGACACCAATTTTCTCAACTTAGTATGTTTTAAAGTGTAGTTAATGTGGTTTAAAATTTGTGACACATCCATTCAATATAATCACTGTTTTTCTTTTAACAATGTATCTACACCTCTTGATGCATGTTGTAATTGAATATCTCCATTAAAAACTTTACTAACATTTATAAAACCTCCATGGTTGATGTCACTATTGTGTATTGTTTTATACATGGGAATGGTATTCCTTTGGAAACTTCTAATTCATCAAAAATGAGGTCTTCAAAAACTAACATTCCAAAAGACATTATCTCTAATCTGCAATGACAAAGATACAACCCAAAAACAATATAATTCAACTAAAATATACATAAATTAATTAAATTCAATATGCATAAACTATATTATACAATAAAAATATAATCAATGTAAAAATAAACATAAACCAATATAAATATCACAAGTTAATATAAAATGTCTAAGTCAATGTGCTCTTTCATATTGCTATACAAATTTTACAAAAGACTTTCGTAACACTTTAACATTAAATTTTTGATATGGTCTAGCTTGTGTGGTTGTGGGATGGAGGGTTATTCTCCCCACCCAGTTTCTATTCACGTTAATGACATGTTGAGATCATAATGAGTATATTGTTGTAAGGTCTTCAAGCCCTGATCCTGACTTGGCATTGTGGTGGCATTGTGCAAATGAATAATCTAGGGTTTACCCTGAGTACCATCCTCAAAATGAGTGGAAGTACCTGGGGGTTTTCTTGGGGAGTTGTTACCTAGAAAAAAGACACTTTAAAATTAAATTGAATAAATCTGTACAAATTTTATACAAGTAATAAAGATAATAAATTTATCTTCCAAATGGGTGATAAGGATGTGCAATAACTACTTTGTAACAACACTCACTACTCATAATGACCATTATGAGAATAACTTTGCACACGGTATGGATGGGGATTTCTCCACATGCAACAAATTGAAGATGATGATGATTATAGGTGTATGAGAATGAGTATACTTGTTGATGATGAGTATAGGTATAGTTGAAAATAAACAACTCTACATGACCACTTGAAAGGAAAGATAGATAATATTCCTGAACACTTGAGTAGTATAGACATATGATTTATCAAACTGGAGTATGCGAGAAGGGTCGGTTGATAGTTTCCAGGGACCCTGTAGATGATAATATTATGATAGAAAAAGGGTCAGATGACCCTTTCCTAAGATCCCCTTAAAAATATTACTATATTGAAGGAAGGATTAGTCAATCCTTCAGTTGACTTCCCTCGAATATATGCATGAGGAAGGTTCATTCATCCCTTCCCCCTGCTCCCTTTTGAAGAGAATACTATGCTCATGGAAGGATTGGTTGTCCATTTCCTAGGTTCCTCTAAATGAGAATATCATGCTACTAGAATGGTTGAGTAACAATTTCTAATGTCTCATTTAGATAATCCTCATCGAGATCTTCCTTGACAAGAATATTGTGCTTGACAGAATGTAATACCCCTAGGTCGAACCCCAACTGTAAATGTAAATACAAATATAGTTAAGTTGGTGAGTTGTTTGATATCATTTTTGCATGCACCTTCCATGGTATAGTGCACACATGTACTATGCACTAAAATGATGAAGTGTGCACATTCCAAGATACTACACCCAACAAACTTAAGTGCGCGCAAATTTGAGACCAGAGAGCCTTTGTGTATATGTTTTTTTTTTAGGCTGGTGAGCTAGGATGCAGAAAGGACAGTATGTTTGTAAATGTAAATGTAATCACACACAAATATTAATGAAAAACACATCATTGCAGAAGACCAACCATGTAAAATAGTATGGGGGAATAAACTCCACTAGTTAGGAAAAGGGGGCTAAAAGTTAAGGATAAGGGCTAAGCAAGGGAGATTAAGCCAAAAAGGGATATTATATTAATATTCCTTAAAGTATAAAGTATGGATAATTATTTTATCCTAAGTTATAAGGATGGGGACAAGTGGGCTAATGTAGTTCTCAACATGACAAGTGTCAAGTTGGGAACATGCATACATATAGTTTGGACTTAGTTCATTTTCTAGGGGATTCCATCATCATTCACTCACTCATTCAAATGTCCTTTGTACCTTCCTGTCATTGTACCTGTACCTATAATCATACTTGTACCTGTATCTGTACCTGGTTAGCTTAGGAGTTGGACTAAAGAAGCAGGTTTTCAGGCCCGTGGGATATTGAAGAGACAGGCTTTCAGGCCCATGAGAAACTCTCCCGAAGTGAGAGAATTGTTGGGAATTGATTTCCTGAAGGTGCTAAATTGCAGCTACGAGGCTCTGAGACTTCGTGTCCGGCCTATTGTTGAAGCCCTGGAAAGGAAGGGGTGCAGCCAAAGGACTATTGAGCAGAGAAGGGGCACACTTCCTAGGGTGGGACAGGCATGTGTGGAATGAGGGACTGTAGGTTGCTAGTTCGAGTTGGCACTTTTGACAAAGTTTTTCCTGTTGTCTGAGATACATCATCCTGGTTAGGAATTCCTTTACCCAGGTGGAGTTTAGTCCCATCTTGGGGGTGATCCACTGCTGTGAGTTTTGAGCAGTGTGGTCTAAGGCTGGGAGGAACATGGAAGGTCTACACGTAGTTGGTGATATTTTTACCAAGACAAGTGTCCATTTTGTGTTAAATTACATGTTTCATTATTATGTATGTGTTTATTTTTATGGGTTTTTCCTGTGTGTGTTGTATATTTTTTATTATTATTATTCTGTATGAGCCTGTGCATTTGTAGAGTTTCTATATGTTTTAATTTTGTATACAGTTCGAAATTTTTATGTAGCATAGCCCAGTTGGATGCTGAGGATGCTACAATATGGTATCAGAGCTCCAGTTTTCAACACTGAGCCTGGATGGGTCGAGCAAGTTGAATTGAAGTGAAATTTCACAGAGAATTGATTTCAAAGTGGCCAAATTTCAAGTTACAATGTGTACATGGTAAAAATTAGAAGCAATTGCATGGAATTGGGCAAAAGTCCCAATTTATGTTGTTAAATTCATGGGGAAAATGAGAAATTTAGCCAAATGGTGAGATATTCTTAATTTAATATCTATTCTAGCAAATTTAGGCCTGGAGTTGGACGAATTTGAAGTTACAAGGAAGCCATGATGGATGGAGTGATATTAGTTGATTAAAATTCTCAATTCGTGAATTGAGTTTGGGAAAATTTGCGTTCCAGGAATGTCAACAACAACGATTTGTTGTTGCAGAGGTTGAATGGGTGTTGATGGAGTGAAATTGAACAAATTTCATAGTTGTGGAATGTCCATAGTGAAAATTGGGAAAATTTTTGAAAAAACCCCAATTTCTACAGTGGCATTCATGAGGAATTGATGCACAAAGAAATGAAGGTGTGTAGGTATGCACACTAAAAATGTGTGATGCATAGTGAAAAGCTTGTGAAGTGTGGAAAATAAGGGTGCGTGGATGCACACACTAAAATTTGGTGTTGTGGAGTACAAGCTGGGCTGCACGGAAAAATATTGGTGTGCGGGTGTGCGCACTTAAATTTGGTGTTGCACTGTGCAGAGTGGTAATGCGTGAAAAACAACGGTGCGTAGGTGTGCGCACTTAAATTTGGTGTTGCACGGTGCAGGGTGGTAATGTGTGAAAAATAATGGTGTGTAGGTGTGCGCACTTAAATTTGGCAGTGCACAGTGCAGAATTGGTAATGCACGAAAAATAACGGTGTGTGGCTGTGCCCACTTAAATTTGGTGCCACGCGGAGCAGAAATAGTTAAGCACATAAAAAAATAATCGTGCGCAGATGTGCGCACTAAATTTAGCACTGCGCGGTGCAGATTGGAAGGCACATGCATAATATTGGCATGCGCACGCATAATATTGGCGTGCATGGTGTGTGCAGTATTGGCAGAGCGCAAAGGAATTTTGTTTGTGTACGCACAATGTGTTAGACAATTGAGAGGGGGGGGTGAATCAGTTGTTACTGTGCTTAAACAAGTATGGTTCTTTTAAACTCTTTGTAGAGACACTGAATGATGATCACAATAATGCAGGGAAATAAACAATGGCACTTTCAGCATCATTCACATATATGAGAAACACAGAGAGAGATATTTCCCGAGGAAACCCATGCTGGGTAAAAACCTCTTTTTCTTTATATGATAAGTAATAGTTACATTCTTTACAGTATCATACATATGAGCTCCAACTCATAATGAGGCTACAACCTCAGTTTTGCAAGCTGCAACTTGCTGAGAGCACCAACTCTCTGTTTTCTCTAGCACCCACTAGAAGGAAGCACCAACTCCCTGGTTTCTCT